>JAQGAP010002203.1:0-16024 GCA_034697805.1 Orchesella bifasciata | reverse complement strand
AAATCTTGTAGGAGTACTTTTACCCTGTTTTGACCAAAAAACGTCGGTCCTATTGGCAATCCAGCCCTCTAACTCCGCGTGGGTGCATTTTTTGAAACTTTCAACGCTGCCATCGTCTTCCTCACAATATTGTAGTCTAGAAAACTGATTTTAGTGTTAAAGGGATGAAAAAAATATCCATACCCAAAAAGGCCTGTTAGACGAAATCTTTAAATCTGCGACTATGTGTGATGGGATCTGCTCAAAGCCTTGTTTTCTTGAAGGGGTCTTGTTGCATACGTACATAAACATTTGGGATTTAAAAAAGCTTGGTTGATGGAGAGATGATGATAATTTACAGAAACAAAACAGTTGGAAAAAAGAAATGCGCATTACCATAACTTTCATGTAATAGAAAGACAACAGTCACCTGGAAGAAACCGATTTTCCAATGTACGGACTGGATGCAGTGCAGCCCTCAAATCAATGTCATAGAAATCCCTTGAATGTTGACATGCAACATATTTTATACTCATATTGGTTGCTCAAAGCATCATCTTCAATAAATGAAGCGACAGAAGAGTAACTTTACTTTTCTCCATTAGGATGACTTCCAGATGAAAATGTGAAGTGTAAAAATGTAAAGTTGAAGAAAAATGAAGCCCTTTTCCTTTCTGAGCTCTTTGAAATGATCATAAATTTCAGCCAAATAGATAAAAGTCAAGTTGCTACAGGGATTATCTGGCTTGCATACGCTCAGTCAAGAAAAAAGGTTCACTACCAAAAAGTGGAGTTGAAATAAGGAGCTCGACACTAGAGGCAACCCATTGCTGTTAAGATCTAATGGAACCCTTGGTTTTCTGAAAGTTTCTTGTTGCATACGAAATGGGTAAAGTGTAATGTGCATTCCATTCTTGTTGCTGGTGTATGCTCTCGAGAAAGACAAAGTCATATACCTAGCTTGGATGCTAACCAAATACACATAAAGACATAAATATTATGCTCGCATTTGTCTGCTCAAGATATGGTCTTGGGTACATGATGTGAGACAAGCGAAGAAGCATTCCTTGCGTAGCCCTGGAAGGGGCAGCAAGTCCTGGGTTTCGTTCTGATAGCTCATTCAGTAAAGAAATGAACGCAGTGTGCATTTATATGCTACTTATTATATCCACGGTGTCATAATTGTTTCCGATAGATTTGAAATTGAAAACGAATTCCAAAATAAGTCACAGTCACGATCGTTTATTATGACTATGATGGTGGTTAAAAATCGTCCAGAGTGGCTTCCGAGTTTTTTAAAACATTTCTTGAAAACCAGTGAAAGTTACTTTACCGAAAAGTGGTTCCCTTTAATTTGAGCACACATTTTGGGGAAAGTGAGAAAAGTTCCAAGAAATCTACATAAAGATGATTTCTATTATGACGTTTTGCCTGAGTCTACTTTCAGCATACCTGTTGAATGAGGTAATTTGATGGCACGAAACATAATCAATGTAAAAATTCCGGTTTTTGCATAAATTTAGTAATTTTCTAGGAGTAAAACTCACGACTTGTGCCGAAATGATTTAATTTCAGGAAACTAATCCAAGCAGTACGAACAACCCCGCGACCGTGTCTACCCAGAGAGATGGAGGGTAAATGTGGAGTTGGGTTTACAGCTACTATCATCCCTCCGTGATTTGGACATGACCTTGTTTTTTCGATTCATCTCCAGGCCCTTCGGTTCCTCTTCAAAATCATGCAAGCTTGTAAGCGAGTATTTCATAACAAAGCTTTAAATTTTTTTTGTCAATAAGTAGAAACCTTGGACATCATCGGATCCCTGATTGATTACTAACGGCGCCAGCTCGTTCTTTCACGAAAAGGGCCACATCTCGTGTTTTCTTTTTCGGTTCACAATTTGGCAACTAAAAGAGGCTCTGGGGTATTGTGCAATGCTCTTTCCTAGCATACTTGCAAACAGAAAGTGCGCTGCGTAGCTATTACATTATTGCAAAATATAATAGAAATTTCAGTACAATTAATATAATAATTGGCTTCATCGTATGGGTAATCGTTAGCTGAAAAACGTAATAAATCCCATCAAATTATCCTATTTATTTATATATTCGTAGGAAGGTTAATTTTACAGCAGGTTAAGTAATAATATTCATGAGTGCGGTCGTAAGTAGTGTTTCCCAGTTCATTAGGAACATCCGAAAGTGTAAGGTAGTAATTTTTTCAAGTTTCTAATCAATTACTTGTGTGGGAACGTTTTTCGTAAATGACTTTTGGGTACTTTACGATGAAATAGATATTAAAAATCGCATATACCAATACCAATAATGGTTTTTGTTTGTTTTGTGGACACAATTGTCAAGTTTTGATTTAATATTGTACAATAGTTTGTAAATACAGTTGTAAAATCAAGGAGTTGTGCACTTATGGATTTACTTAGGCGGAACCAAACACCTATTTTGAATTGTAAGCAATGAGTTGAAAATTAGTAATTTTAAAACTGCTGGCAACATCAATATTCTGCTCGTTTTTTCAATGATTACGGTAATTTCGCACAATTTGATCACGTACTGTCGAGGAACAGCCAATGTTACTTAAGTAACATTGGCTGTTCCTCGATCGTATCGTTCCTCGTTCGTATCTTAAAAGATATCGTAAGGTGATGAGTTTTCCTGGCATATGTATGCATACAGTGATAGTCACACAGGAAATCATCCCTTATTTTGCATTATCAAGATTATGATTTTCGAAGAATGTGTATCTTGATTAGAGTCAATCCGAGAAATGTTTTGCGGTCCTTTTATTGAAACCCGGACAATAAGCTTCCTATTTATAACATTTTTCTTGAGTTTTTCATCCCAAAGCGTGAAAATTAGCATTAAGAATTGTCACCAATCTTAAATGTATCAAGATCGTGATTATGAAAAAATAATATTTTCTCAATCAATAGTTACCAACGTAATTGGTACAATGGTTTCTGATGATAATCGGTGATACATTGTGAAACAAGGGAGTTAAGGATGATTTGTGTATCCATTAGATAACTCTAATATTATTGGTATCTATAAGCAAATGATACCCTTTCTTTGTTGCTACGTGCAATCAGCTAAATTGTTAATATCAGATTGTAATTACGCTCATCTAACGTTTTGACAATGTCTCAGAAATGAGCTTCCAGCTCTGCGGTTGATGTTAGTTCTCGTGGAAGTTTCTTGTTCAGACATTGTGAACGTGAGTGCTCAACTCAAATATTCGTTATAACGCCATACTGTATTTGCAGTGATTCAGTAAGCAAGATGTTGGTATTTAAGAGAGCCGAATAACGATAGTCATATTACTTTTGGAGAAAGTTAATGCTTTTCCAGAATGCATTCGAATAGAACAACCTATTTACGCTAGCATGTTAAAAGTATATTCAGCAAGGTATTTATTAATGTAACTTGGAAAGTTTGTAGGTTTTGAGAGTTCACAACTATAGAAGCCGAGTTTAAAGCAGAAAATACCAGAGATTTGAGATATGTTATTGCCCCTTTTTGAATTCCAATCTCTGTTTGGTTACCTTGAAATATTTAGATCTGTTTAGATTTTGACAAATAGTTACAGGTTCCATAAAAAATGATCAGAAACTTGTGTCAGTTTCTTGTTTCCTATTTGCAACATTCTGTTAGATAACAGTTAGGGATGTAGATGAAAAATATTTGCTAGCTCACTAGAATAGTCAAAAATGAACAAGGTAGTGCTATTTTAAGGTTAAAAAAGTACCAAATAGGTTCGGCCCGAATGTTCTGTAGTTCTTCAATTGATGCCTCGCCAACAAGTTTCCCAATTTAAACATTTTTCTTTGATTATTTCGTCCAATAGCGTGGAAGTTGGCATAAAAATTGTCACCGATCTTACATGTATCAAGATCGTGATTTTCCAAATGAATAACAATCTCTTCATCAACAGCTACCAATGTCAAATGTTGAAATTATCTAAATCGTGGTTTTCAAAAGAAATGACATTATCTCCTCGCTATGTAGGGTACAATGTAGCTTCCAATTAGATAAATCCGATGGTATTGGTATCTGAATGAGAACGATACCCTTCCTTTTTGGCAAAGTGCAATCAGCTAAATCGTTTATAGTGGATTTTCATAAGTCCCACTAAGGTCATTTTATTTCACAGAATCACACAAATCAAACCCGATAGCTAGTCGCTTTAACTTTCAAATAAATACAGTTGTAATGTCAAAGAGTTATATACCTATGGATTTGTTTAAGAAGAACCCAACACCTACGTTGCAACGTAAGCAAACGGTTGCAATTTATCAACTTCAAAGCTCATTGCAACACGAACATTTTGTTCGTTTTTTAACATAAGTTGGCCATAAAATATTATCGAAGAGCAACCAATGTTGCTGAAGACATCGCAAAGTAATGATGTTCGTTCCACGTGCAATCCGCTAATGTCTCCTAGTTTTGCCCCAGTCAATGAGTGTAAAATTACACAGAAGAGTACACACTAGAGTATCATATACAATGTTATCATGTAAAATTGTATTTACTGGTATATTTAGCTACTTAGTTTTGAGTTAATTGAAGCAAAAACGCTTATAAAGATTTAAAACAGATTGATGAAGAACTCGACCCATGGTTAAATTAAATGATAAGTATGTTTATTAGGAATTAATTAAGTTTATGTAAGGTAGACACGATGACTGGCAATTTATTACTTTAAGTGGATGTGAAGACGTAAGATAATTGATAACATTGTCTTAAATTTGTTTAAATTTGTCACGCAAATCAAGGATGAGCCTTATTAACTTGTTTCGCTTATTTTAAGCTAGCCTTTGTTTTTTGTTACATTACATCAATCACGTGCAATCCTAAATGTGTTAGGAACCGCTTTTCTTGATGAACTATTATGAATAAATCGGCTATCAATGCGCAATGCATTCATGCTTTAATACGTTGTTTGGTACCTTAAATCTAATACTTATTATAGAATATCAGTTTTTGTTCCACATTCGTTTGAATGATAGCATTATAATTTCGCAACTAATTGATATTTGGTATCAGCGGATGAAATTCTAGAATATTATTTATTGGCCCAGCTGTCTAAATTAAAAACGCCATTTAAAAAATAACAATCTACATGAATTTCTATTCGTCGAAAGGGGTACGAAATCATTGAAGTCTTGGTTTACATCATCATCAAACCCGTTATTATAGTATCGGCTCTTACAGCTCAACCTTTGATGTTAAGTGCAACAATAAAGGATTGCTAATAAGTTAAGGCACTAGCATTCAAACTGAAATTACTCGGTCAGCTGTTGTTGGTTTTTTACGAGAGTTAGTGCATTAAAACGAGCATGTTCTTCTGCTGTACATATGCAATTTTGAAGTTTCTAAGATGTCGGATTCACGTTTAACACTAGTTCAAAGTCAGCAGCTCGCGGATCGAGCTTTACATTACCATTTTGACGTGAGTGGTCGTGACTCGGAAAAAACCTGGCACCACTTTAAGGAGGAAGGATTCTCAAAATCAACTATCTACAGATACATAAAAAAAGGTGAGAAATCCGGTGAAGTTGTGTTTGGGAAGAAAACTGGACGACCAGTGACCGTAGCCACCTTCAAAACTGTACAGGAAGTTGAAAAAGCGTTTCGAAAGACGCCAACTTTAACTGTGAAGAAGGCAGCAAAGACCATTGGCATTTCGCCAAAAACTTTGAGCTATATCAAAGTTCAGAAGTTGGGGATTACAGCTAGGACACAGAAATCTTGCCTCAAGTACATCAAGGACCAAGAAAACCGAGTACAAGAGGGATCAAAGTTTTTACGGAGAAAAATCACGGGGAAAATTCTCGTTATCGATGACGAGACCTATGTCCATCTGGATCCTTCTCAAGGGCCGGGACGAAGGTTCTACCACAGTTCAGACCCTGTGGAAGTTGCCACTGCTTACAAGTATCAGTCCCAGACTAAATTTCCCAAAAAAATTTTGATTTGGCAGGAGATGGACGAGTTGGAAACGTTTCACAACCGTACTATTCAGAGGGTACTATGACGGCGGATGTGTACATTATGGAGTGTCTCCAGCGGCGCCTGCTTCCCTTTATCGATACTCATCATGAAATCAAAGACGAACTATTCTGGCCGGCCTTGGCTTCTTCACATTACGCAAAGAAGACCCAGGAGTACATTTGGTCCAAAAACCTCGAATTTGTACGGAAGGACAAGAGCCCCCAAATTTTCCCCAAGGTCGCGCAATTGAAAATTTTTGGGCTATGTGAAAGAGTAAGTACTCCCAGCGAAAGGATCCACCTAAGAGCGTAAAAGTATTCCAACAGATTTGGACAAAAATTGCAAAGGAAGTTGCAAAAACATCCGGAAAAGCGCTAATGGAGCATGCTTCAAAAATAATTCGCTCCACAGCGACCAAAGGGGTTCAGAAAGCTCTTCAGGAAATCAATAAGTAGCTGATAAAATTCTCTATATTTGTGAAGTAAAATTTAGTTATTAAAACCCTTATTTATGATAAATACAACCTAATTACGCTAGTGCCTTAACATATTAGCAATCCATTATTTCACATGATCACATGTGTCGCATAATAGGACTACTCTTTCCCCTTTTTGTAGAACAAAGATTTATGTTTGAACGTAGAATGGAGGAGGAGCTACGGTCCGCTTTTCTTCTCATGTGAAATACAGTACATAAGATCTGAAAGAGTGGTTGTGAGCACGAGGTTGCAAGCAATGCATTTTTCGTTCCCTGACGCTGTCACCAGAGCGCTTCGATCAAGGCAAGGAGGGCAGCCTGGGAACCTCACTCGGCATTTGGACAGGAAAGCGTGTGCAGCTCATAAATTTTGGGTGTATATATTTTCTGAGATTGAATCTTTTTTGTAATAAAATATTATAGAAAATTGAAACCTTGCCAGTCCGCTTACGAGCGTTAGGAACCTTGAATTTAATTATTCATTATAGAAACTTTCATTCACTGAATTGTAACTGATCTCATCCAGCGATTCGACATTTGGGCCATTTGGAGCAGAAATCTGATACAGTGACAAGAAATTGGCTATTTACAGCTAGGTCTTCCAGTGATCGTTGGAAGTGGCATCCCTTTTCGAACTTGGGTTTTCACCCTTGTTGAGCATATTATGCAACAACATGAACAATGAAGATTTTACTCCATGTCCCGTTACAAACTATTGTTTTTTCTTGCTACATTACGGGAGCATGAAGTATCAAAACGAATCATTACGGAAGCATGTCAAATTTTCAACTTCATAAGTAAATATGTATATGATCGGAATAAATCATTAACAGCTGCATGAATATAAATTTGTATAAAATAGTAACGTAATAAAAAAGTCTCAAGTAATTGTTTGGAAAAAAGAAACTGAAGGTTATTTTTAGATGTATTTTTTCCTTGTTTGAGCTTTCGAAATTGAAATTTCAGCAATTCAAAGAAACATTGCAAAAGCAGTACGAATTTTTTATCCTGCGTATTACGTTTCTGTGATGGAGAGCTTGCTCTTTCTGCAAAAAAAAGTTTTTTCATGACTTTGCATTTTCTTATTTACCGAAACGTGCACACGGAACAGCTGCAGTATTCTCAGCTCGCAATAATTCGCATTTTAATTCGGATTGATGAAAGTAAAAAACAGCTCCAATAATTTAGGACCAGATAAAGTCTAAGTTCGGCAATAATCACCATCGTTTGGAAGTTGTGAAAGAACTGATTGAGCTGTAAGTACGGAGAAAAATGGTACGCCTCAGTACGGGTAAATGTGACCCCTCCAGCTGGTCACTTATACACGCCATTAGGATTCAGTTTGTATCGCCATTGCTTTTAGTCATACAACAAATTGGTGGTCAGATTCGGTTTCCTCATCCCTGAATACATATAGAAACATGTAAAACACTGAGTTTATACTCTGAAGTTTGATGGGTGACGCAGCAAAGGTCTTCAAAGTTTGAAGCCATGGGTAGCCCATAAGGAATGACTTTCTTATCGTAAATTACAAAGTCTATGTGTAAAAATAGTCGTAGATGCCAAATCTGAAGTCACAAGGTTGGTATTTGTAGTTTTACATTGAGAAAAAGTGGGATTTCCGAGGTTGTATTTTTCGGTTACCATCTGTGAATATTGGACACCGCCAGAACTTTAGCCTCCATAATTCAATCAACTTGATTCCAAAAAGGCTGTCAGGATATATGTCTTGCAATGAAGCTGAAAAAAGAATTATGGCCCTAGCCATTTTAGTTCAAAAGTTATCTTGGGTTCGTCGCAGTATAATTCTCCTTTTATTAAAATGGGCGCCAATCCAATACACCCTCGATTAAATTTTTGAAAAATTCAGAATATAGGTTTGAAAACACGGGGAATTCATTGGTAATCACCATTTAGGTTGACCAATGATGGGTGAATGATATGTGTCTATTCTGGAAAAAGACCGTCATTGCAACTTATGTCACTGTAAACTGAAATTTTTTTTATTAAAAAACTAATTCTGAACTATTGCTAGCAATACAAAAATATATAATTGTCAGTAATCTCGACAAAGTTTAACGATTGATTATAACAATAAAAAAGTATAAATGGTTCTCCTACATTTAATTGCTGGAAAGCTTCCGTTTTTCCATCAGCTTGATCTTGCGAGGATGCATATATCAAGTTATACAGGTTTTTCCACTTCCGGTCTGCAAATTTTAGGATTAAAAACTCTGAACTTAAAACTTTCATTTTTATATCATAACAAAATACAATATTTATTACCGCATGCATTTTCAATCTGGACATTTGAAATAGTACAGATTCTGAGGAGGAGGAGCCTTCTCAACGCCTTTAGATCGATGACTCTTACCCCGGAATGGCTCCGGAATCTGGCTGATGAACCTCCACGTGAGCTTTTACCATTTTCAAATAGCTGTCTTCAGCCAGAGGTGACAGCCGTAGTATCTTGTGTTTCCTCTGTAATATTTTGTGTAGTTTGGATGAGAGGTGTCTGAATCCCGAATCTCATTTTTAGAAACTTTGCCTCGCATCTGTGGAGGTTCAGCATCAACAGTTGTTTCCTGTTCAGAATCATTTTCTGAATCAAGTAAGAGTGAGAAACGGATTCGGAAAGGGGTTGGCATTGATATGTGGCTCTCTTCTCCAAACCCACCATTCCATTCTGCATTCATGCTCTCCAACGGATCTTCACGATCTAAAAAGTAGACAAGAATAATTAATAATTTTTCTCCTCGAGTGTCAATAATGTAGTTCTTTAGGTGATTTACCATTTCAAACCTCCGTTTTGACCCTTTCAACTTGATTCTCTTCCAATTTTCCTCGCATGTTCCTAAACTTCCTTGGTTGATAGTTTCCTTGCTTGCCCATCAGTTTGATTTCTCTTTGTGGAACTTCAGATCAGCTTCCATCAGGCTGGGATACGTATCTATTGCTGGGCACTGGCGAAAAGCTAAATGTTTGGTGGTGCCACCGTGGCACTGCTACCAGAAAAAGCGGTGTAGAGCGGATTGGAGGTCTTCACAAAGCGTACGATGTTTTTGTCTATGGGTTTCTGAATTTGGGACCCTTTCGCTTTCCCTTAGGGAAACTGGAACCTCGCTTTGAAACATAATCATCATCATCACTTTCAGCTTTTTGCTCGAGTTCTTTTAGCTCCCAATCCGACTCAGGATCCAACTTTGAGGGTTCTTCATTCTTTGATCCTTGGATTCAGGTGCCAAGGGCAATCCTTGAAGGAATGAGTTACAATGACATGCTCTCAATGTCACATTCTTCCTCACCAAGATCTTCAGGTTCTGTTTTAAATAAAAAAGGCACATTAACTTTCAAATTTTGAGTTTAATTGAATTCTGGGTAGTTTAAATACATTTATAATTATGTTTACTATCGATGTTTACTCCTGATTGTCTCCCAAAGCATCCCAGTTGGTTCTTTACCTTCCATCTCTTTAGTCCTTCTAATGTGAACTTTGAGTTCGACGCCATATCCTCCCAGCCTCTTCTCTAACCTTCTAATTTCCCTCAGGGTCTCTAAGAACTTTTTCACCGTTTCCCCGCATGATAAGCAAACGCTTATCATCAATTCACGTCGCTAATTAAAAACACAGTAAAAACACATTTAAATCCGTTTGCTTTCTGCAGAAGTGAGAGGAATGTAAACAAGAATGACATAAAAATATTACTCTACTCAACTGCTACAAATGCATGTGACGTTGTTCTCACTTTGCCCCTACATGCCTACCGAGCTGTTCAAACGCCCTTGTTTACATTTTTGTTTACAATTGAGCGAAATATATTGTGTGCTGAATCTACTGACAGCGACTCACTCACAGACAATCAGACTCACAACGAGACTGATTGATAAGTGCTGCATAATAAGTTAACTTTATCTGAATCATTTAGTATTTTTTGAAGTTAAAATGTCGGAGAGTGATAATGATGACGGTTATCACGAGCTACAGCCCAATTCAAAGTGCCTATTTTGTGCAGCAGTGTTACCCCCCAATTTCACACTTGTCAACGGGAAAGTGACTCCAATCAAAGAGGAAAATGACCTTGCCCCTTGCTTCACTGCTGAAGGTGGCATCCTTGATAAGCAGCTCCAGGTTGTGTTCATTCTTCGCAATATCCTACACATCACAGAAGGGAAGTTGTGCAAGTTTCTGGCTGATTTCAGAGGTGAATTGAATCCTCAGTTTTGGTTTCAAGTTTGTGGAGTTTGTGGGGACGCAGTTCGGCTCTTTTATGACACTTTGAAGGAGATCTCGAAGCTAAAGAGGAGACTCGACGGGGTTTCCAACCAGCTGAAGACAAAAGTTTATGTCACGAAGGATGAGGAGGGGAATGCTGTTATCTGGAAAGAGATTCGGGGGGAGATACTCAAAGGTTATTACTATTCTTATTCAAAGATTTTTCTATTTGAGCTACTTTTTAACTGTTTTGATAAGCTTTCCTTCCTATTTCATAGGTATTGAGCATAGCCGCAACCACGGATTTTGGGGTGGAGGGGACAAGTAATTTTTTCGAATTTAACTACCAGTTTAGTACGATGTCCCTAAGCAATTTAAAGCCAATTTGTTACCAATAACGCCATTATTAGCCTATAATTTGCATTTCTTGACAAAAATTTCGTTACAAAAGTGGAATTAGAGAAAATTTTGGACCAAAAAGGTGTCAAATGCTCAGAATTTGCACGAAAATTACACTTGGAGAAGAAAAAATGACAAAATTCGACTGAAAATATTGATAAATTTCAGTTTTTGACACCCGAAAATGAAAAAAATACACTTTTCAGTATTTGTTGGAGGGGACAAAGGGGATCGTGAGGGGGACATGAAATTTCTTGGAGGGGACGATGTCCCCCAGTTCCCCCCCTGTGGTTGCGGGCATGGTATTGAGGATGGTTCAGAACAGGTCAACGTGGAACTTGCTCAGGAAGGGGATATTCAGCCAATAGATGATGATCATGATGACTCGGATAATGGATCGGAACAATGGAAACCTGATGAAAATCACAGCAATTCCGAGATTGATGAATACCAGCCTCCTACAAAGCTTAGAAAACGGAAATTGACAAAAACCTCATTCCCTCGATCAAAAAAGGGCTTGTTGCCCACTGACGCACCCAAGTTCCGGGTCATGAGTGAAGCTGAGAATGGTCAAGAATGTGAAGCTGATAAAAGTCGAAAATACGAAGGAAAAAAGAAGAGGAAACTCGTTTATTTCCAATGTCCAGAGTGTCCAGCCAGATTGGTGGACAACAGGAGGCTACTTCAACATTCAGAAGTTCACAAACTGGGCGCTGAGAACGTCACAACTTGTCCAGTGTGTGGATGGTTGCTCAAAAACAAGTCGGTTAATCAACATATGGTCGACCGACACTCTAAAAAAATTATACTAAACTCAAATCCAATTCAAGCGAAAACTGTCGCAGCCACCCCGCAAAAGTTCACTTTCGTTGGAAGCAATGAAGAGATTCCGTACTACTGTGATCACTGCCAAATGATCTTCACAACTGGGTTCAAGCTTCAATTCCATTTCAACGGTTGTCACGCGGAAAGCCATGGCTATCTTAGTTGTACGCAGCCCGGTTGTGAGTTGGAGTTTGCGAGTAAGCAATTACTCAACTTTCATTTGAAGAGCGCCCACCCACAATCGAATGCTGAAGATTCTGACAGCCAACCAGCAGAACAAGAACAGGAATTAAAATGCAAATATTGTGAACAGACTTTCCTGACCAAGAACAGCGTTGACTTTCACATTGCAAAGGAGCATCAGGCTGACCTTTTAACTTGTGTTCCTTGCAACAAAAAATTTAAAAATTATCAGTCTTACCGAACTCATCTGGAAACTACGGTGAGCTGTCGTAAAAATATTAAATGTCATTCAGCAAAAAATTTTGAAAATTGTACTCATTTGGAGGTTTTTACTTTTAATTTTTAGAAAGCTCACGCTGGTACCAAGACCTATCCTTGCGAATTTTGTGGAAAGGAGTATTCAGCAGTCTGGCTTACAATTCACAAACGCCAGGAACATGCTGCTGAGCTGGGACTCCAGCCCATCTCATGTCAAGAGTGTGGTAAAATTATGAGTTCCCGCAGAGCCCTCCGAGATCATATGAATGGTGTTCACCTCAAGATCAAAACTTTAGCGTGTGAATTTTGCGGAAAAGGTTGTGGAAATATTATGCAACAGCTTTTTTTAGGAAAAAACTTTATTGTTTTAAATTAATTGGTTTTCCTTTCATTTTTGTCATTAGAATTTGCGGCAATTCAGAACCTTCGATGGCACGTAAAGAGATACCACGAGGGTTCCCAAAAAGTTCCCGTTAAAGAACGACACTTTCGCCTGGAAAAGGGAGAAAACGGTGAAGAAACGTGGCTCTGTGACTTCTGTCCTGTACAATTTCCCAATTTGCAATCTGTTCGAACCCATCTGCTCTCATCCATTCATTATGATCAGCTCAAGTATGTTTGTGATGGATGTAACAAGAGATTTTGCGCTTCGTTGGGCCTTCACCAACATCGTAAATCCTGTACGGAGGTCAAGACTGAGCAGGAAACACAGAAGCAAATGTTTCCCTGCAAGTTTTGCAGCAAGGAGTACGATGCTCAGAAACAGGTTTGGGAACATGAAAAAAATGCCCACAAAGATCGCTTTACACACAAGTGCCAAAAGTGCGAGAAGGTCTTCAGAACTGTGACAAGGCTGACGAACCATACCATCATCTGCGGTGGTTCATCAGCAGAATTGAAAGGGAATCAGAATATATAAAGTGCTCAGATTAATTAAATTTTCATTTTGTGATACGGAACTAATAAATTTAAAAAAAAAATTATTTATTATTTATCGTAATTATTTAGATAGCTTTGCTAATAAAATTAGATGAGGAATTTAACATGGCAATGGCATTTAACTAGATTTTATAGCTTTAACTTTGTTTCGACGAAGAATTCGGCTCATAACCTGGCCAGTTTCCATTTTATCACGATACCCCAAATCGTATAAAAGTTGATGTAGAGAAAGGTCACTCAGAGGGCGAGGGACAGCTCCAGACCCTTCTTCATGGAGCTTCAGATGAGCTTCCATCAGGCTGTTAAACACATCTGTCGCTGGGCACTGGTGACAAGCTACATGTTTGGTAGGGCCACGATAGAAGCGGTGGAGAACGAACGATGATTTTGTCCACGGGTTTCTGAATCTGGGATGCCTTTCGCTTTCACTTAAGAAAACTGGAGCCTCGCTTTGGAGCATAATCATCATCATCATCATCCATTTCAGGCTTTTGCTCGAGTTCTTCCGGTTCCCAATCCGAGTCAGGAATCCTGACTCAGGATCCAACATTGAGGGTGGTTCAGTTTCTTGTGCATGTGCCAAGGACTGAGTTTTTACAATGATCGCAAGCTTGCTATCGATTCTTCCTCAATAAAATCTTCGGGTTCCGTTTTAAGTAAACAAACGTTAAGTTTCAAATTCTGAGTTTAATTGAATTCTAGGTAGTTTAAATACATTTATAAAGAAGTAGTAAGGCAGAAACTAATTAGAGTCTGAAATATCATAGTATCGTCTAGTTTTTTTTACACGAAGTAAAACTAGTTTGCAGGCGACATGAAAAAAAAAACTAATTTAAGGCTGGATTGTTCATTAGTAATACTTATTACTTATACGTAATAAGTTTTTTATCTTTTACGGAGATCAAATTACAAACTGGCTTACGTCCAAAATGACCAAGTTTTTTAAGTTCCGTTGCTGTCCAGTCGTATGTGTGACGTTAACAACGTAGTGACCAAAAAATTATTCTCCTCCAAATATTATTCCAGTGGATAAGATAACCAGAAGTAAAATGTTTTTAAAACGAAATTTCTGGTTTTTGGCAACAGTCTTAGCTCAACTATCTGCTACTAAATTTCCCGTTTCTATCGATGAAAATTGTACAGTTCATCTCGTATTTGAGAGTTTTGATGAAAAAGGTTTCCCGGGGGAATGTGATATTACTCTTTTAGGAAACGAAATGAATACGGCATCTCCAATAACTTTACATGATGTTGGCCATCTAAACTTTGGGTTTGATATGGAGAGTCTTGTCGACGAAGAAGAACTCTCCATTTCCAGTGGCTACTTCAGGTTCTACTCTCAGCACAGAGACCACTGTTCTGTATTCATTGTTCAAGGCTTATCAGCCAACGGGACCATCACTTCTATCACAAAATCCGGACATGGAACCTTTGAATACGCTCTGTTCCTGATAATGGTTGAGCAAAACTGGGGTGAATTGATAACCGAATTTCAAAAAGACTTTCTAAGTCTGGAACATGCAACTCAAAACGCTTTTTATGCAAACTTGGCTTTTGTAAGCTTATCAGAAGGAGGAGTTTATGCTTATTGTTACTACTGCCAAGAAAATATTGGAAAATTACAAATCCTGAATAATCCATTAATCACTTCATCCAAAGTTCGATTAGAGTGTGGGCGAATACACGATGAAGCGACTGATAGAAAAATCATTTACATCAGTGCTGGAGGAAGGGAGACACTCCAAGAAAAGTTAAAAATGAATAAATCCATTGGAAGAGACAGGTCAAGTTTTTATAAAAGTCTTGGAGACCACTACACAGTTGACCTTTATCTTTTGCGACTAACTGCCAACCAAATTAACATGATCATTGATCCCGACTTTCGCTCATCCATTGCCGAAGAAGATGACAATAATATAAACTGGTACTTGAACATCCGGAGATTGATTCCACTCAATCTCTGGCTCCGTAGCCGAATAGCGGAGACAAGAGGAGCGTACAAGCTCCTGAGCCAGGAAAAGGTTGCGGGGATGTATTGCATGAGAACGAGTGAGCTCGTCAATATCAGTTGGCGAGTTTACTTCACTGTTTTGGACACTCCTTACTGGCTTCCTCTTGTTTTCTTCATTCTTTGCTATGCATTTATCTACAAAAGCGTTCCACAAGCTTTGGACCTCATGTGGATCATGCTGAACATGGGATTTTGGTACAGGCATCCCCGAAAAATTCTCGCTTTCTATTTAATAGGAGGAATGTTTCTACCTTGGCTCTTTGGCAGTGGCATGTCCACGGATTTCACCTACTTTGAATATCCAAACACGTTATTGGAGGCCCACAAAATGGGATACCGAGTTTGGAACAAAGAAGTAGCTCGCAATCGCGCTAAACTTCTACTTGACAGACTTCCACTCCATCTTAGAAAATGGATAAAGGAAAACAGCGTCGCTGGACAGGATGTTTTTTACAGGAAAAGGGATTCGAGTTTCCATCTGATGCTAGAGGGCGGTTAAATACGATGGCGGAGAGAAAGTTGATATTGTCAACGGGCTATGAAGGCTTCTACACATTTCCGGCCCTCTTGCTAACCCCCTCCGTAACGGATAAGGTGGTATTGGACGATGACTTTGTGTGTGACAAGTTAACCCAATCTCCGCGATACAATTTACAAAATACCAACGCTTACCAAATCAGAGGCTACATGTCATCTAAATTTATTCGCGTTCTCTCCGCTTTTCAAGAAGCTGGC
>JAQGAP010002202.1:0-16035 GCA_034697805.1 Orchesella bifasciata | reverse complement strand
CATCTTTGTTGTTTTCTGTGTTCTGTTCTCTATTATATTATCTAAACCTTATTTTTATCTATTTCCGCTACTGCACACCGTTGCTGGTTAATGGTGCTAAGTACGACTCTGCAACTGTACCTTTTTTGCAAAGAGAAGCTTGACTAATCCATGGATTTGTCAAACTCAAAATAAACAAAAACAAAAATATCCTTAAATTCCGTTCTTTGTCTTTATTATTAACTCAATCATATTAATTAATATGCTCATATCCATGCCATGTTCATAAACAACTACAGTAGTAAACTTGCATCCTTCCGGTTCTATGTATTGGTAATGCGGTATCGATTGGCTAGAAGAGATATTGTTTTGTACCTCGTTACTTACGCCACTCATCAAAAGAAGAATGCAAATATGCAATGAATAATTGCACTTCCTATGAAATCGGAAGTGCAGATACTAATCTTTAGACTCATTGAAACCAAGCGGTTATGCCATAGTCAACTTGAGCATGTTCCATTTTGGCAGAAGTTGAATAACAAAAACAAGGAATACATGTAATACTGCTTAAGAGCAATACTATGACTCAATATGCTAAGTATTTAGCTAACAGTTAACAATAGAACTTTGAATAAGAAAGGTAAAGTACCTTGCTTTGAATGAACGTATCATCAAAAACTAAACAATGAACAGATGGACTTTCTGGATGAGCAATGAGCAACTCCATCAATTAAATACTGACTGAAAGTAAGTTTATGCTCATTGCTGAAACGATATTGGTAGCGTTTGTATTCATTTCATGTATAGGAGGTTATGATTAAATTTATATGATGCGTTTTTATAGCGCATCATAGTGATGATACATCAAAAAAAATTATCTTGTTGATTTAATTGGGATTCCGATTCCTCTGACCTACACGTCATGCACGCATGAATATCATCAACTATGCAGATCGATTCACGTTCACTTCGCATACACAAATCTTCATCACTTCATATATCATATTATACACACTTTGTATTGGTATTATGCAAGAACGGAAATCGAAGATTTACTCAGAGGTTAAAAGCACTCTGGGAATATAATATGATTGAAAGGTCGTGGGATTTTATCGCTCTTCTTTATTCTGCGATCTTGACTCATGTGTCATATGATATTGTGTGCTATTGTAACAAAAACTTGCCAAAAACAGGCAATATTTTAGCCAAAGTCCAAGAACCTCATTGATAACCGCTTTTATCTTTGTAGATGGGTAATTAATCGCCTCACTAAAAATACGGTTTCGTTAATTATGGACATTAAAACTATAAAGAGGTACCCGGCTATTGTTTGGGCGATTGATTTTAACAAGGGTTTGGCGTGCCTTGCTATTTTACTATCAATTAGATTTGTCCGGTGTGTTGAATTTTGTCACTAACATTGACATTTTTTGGCAACAGAAAACAAAAGAAAACTATCTGAATTCAGCCATCATAATATGATATATTATATCATTACACCCGAGTGTCTATTTCATATCGTCATCCTCTGATCTAACCTCGTTATCGTAATTTGGTTTCTAAACAGCAAACCCTATCGCTAAATTGTCAAAATTCACATGGTGCATCCTTTAATTCTTTAACTCTACCCCTGCACCTGAAAGGAATCGTGAAACAGGAAAATTAATGTATAATCGCTTTATTTTAGCCAAACACTATTTTCACACATGTCACTTTAAGTTTAATTTCAAAACAAGGTGCGTTTAGCTGTAGTAATATTTATGCATGTCGAACATGAAATTGTGCCTCAATGTCATTAAAGGATGCTAAATAGGTCGCTTTTTTATAAACATAAAAGGTGTATATTTATGTTTTGAATGCAAAAGACTGCGGTCGAGGATATTTAAACCCAGTTTAATTCATGTAGTATTACAGAAGAACTTTTATGAGGCAACTTGTAAATTGTTTTAAACCATGCCGTTTCTTCTGACACGGGAGAAGGTTGCTATTACGTTTGCTCAGGTTTGTCTTGTCATCATCATCATCAAAATCCAAGCGTGTAAATGCTGCTGTCTCAACGTTTCACTTACATAAAACATAAGATAATTAATAAATTGCATTTACAATAACATTCTCTCTTACTAATTACAAATTGCCTCATGGTTGGTTGACGTCTCTCAAATGTATACAGTATAATATGCATTATAGAGACACGTGTCTTATGGCTTATGGCGCAGTCCCAAGAATACAAGTGCTCGTATGGTTCCTTAAATCGCATTCAGAAATGGACGCATTTTTGGCATTGCATTTTCCATTATGTTGCGATCAAAGAGAGACAATCAACTTGTTAAACGAAAACGATAGTTAAGCCTAATACACTTTAAGCTTTTAAAATGTTATGTAAATACATGGAGGTAAATTTATTCGTGCACTTTATTTCGTGCCAAATTATAAGACTTTGTTCCTATCCCTGTTTTGTATGCGGATGGAATGGAGTTATGAAAGATGCCGTAAACAACAAAACTTTTTTTTCTTCAGTTTTTTGATACACATATGCAAGAAAAAGATAAGCATCGGAGAGCTTCCTTCTTACCCTTTAGTTTCTACACTCAGCATCGTCTTTTAATAGGTATGAATTAAACTTGTGTGTACTTAATACTACTACTATTATTGTTAGAAAGATGTTATGTAAGCAAGCATATTAAATGCATAAAACCACATAATTTAATAATGAATGTTATGCTTAAAGAGAGTATCTGCTTTGTCTCAAGGATAATTTTTATCATGAAGAAGGGTCTCAATATATGTGCCTATATATAAATATGCATACAATATGTGGTCATGTCCATTTGACTCATTTTTTATGACATTGCCTAAATATATATCTTATTGTTCACAAATGTCTCAATTATTTTTATTTTGTTTGTGACTACGTACAAAGAAAAGCGAACAAAATAGCAATTCGCCAACTGCTTCATCCCTTTTGCATACCTATTAGGATGCGTTATCGTACATCATGGATGTACGTTTGAGTACACAACTTAATAAAACATTGCATCCTGTCCTTTGACCTCTAATAGTACCGATATCAGATTCGCATTGCACTTTTGTCGATGGACTGTTCTACACTGTGATTGCTGTTTATGAGTTTTCATTGTTTGCTGTCAATTTGTAGCATTGACGAAGAGAATATTTACGCAGGGTTTTAAGCGAAAAACTGTCAGTTCCTTCCTACTTCCATGTTGAGACGGACGATGAAGAGCAAGGAATAGAAGACATTTAGCAAACATTGATTAAAACCGAAAACTGTTGTAGTGGTTTCTTGAAGTGCTATAGTGAATAATTTCCAATAAAAAATGGAACGACTTGTGGCACTGGTAAGTGATATGTCGAATGGATTTGAAAGTGATTTGCTAAGTTGATTAGGATACAAATTTAATTAGAGTCATCATTCTTTCATACTTCAGGTCCTTGTTATTTCATCCTTAGCCGGATATAGTTTAGCGTGCAATAAGGGCTACGTACATACTGGATGGGGGCAAGTAGAGCCAGTGATAGTTATTCCAAAGCCACAACTGTTTCCAAAACTTAAACATGCCTTCCACGAGGGCAAACTGTTAGTAGACTACCACAAAATCGTAGGCCCTAGTCTTAAGCCCTTGCCATACAAGAAAGGAGTTGGTTTTATTGGACTTGGAAAGCATGATGGATGGGGGGGCCACGTAAGTCTACCATTTACTCTATTAACATGTATCTTTTCGATTAGTTGGGATGTTAATTTTGTTACACTTTGACACTGCAGATTGGTGGTCTCTACAATAATCATCTTGGTTATGGTTATGGAGGGGAAAAATTCCTAGGAGTGAAGGGAGAAGTCGGCTGGGGCAAAAAGGGATTCGGAGTCATTGGACCAGTCGGACCAATTGGGCTTCATGGACATCACGGCATAGGACTCGGGCACACACAACATGTTCATCAGCAGCATGTTACGGTTCAGCATAAGGGCATTCCTCACATTCCTCATGATCCTCACTTATTCCATGGAAAGAAATAGGTAGTGACATTATATGGATTACATTTATTAAGATGAATCCCCAGCCAATATATACTCAACACAACTTGACTAGTTATAACAAATATGCATATAATACAGATGTTGACCAAATAAATATATTATTTATTAGAGATTATAAATGACTGATTGTGACTAGTTACAGAAGTATTGATGGACTAATATTTAAAGGTATTTATTTGTTTATTTTTAAATCTATAAGCCGTGTAATGCAAACTTGTGCATAATTTCAGTAGGCAACAGAACGTTTCGCTTATTAAGATTTTGTATTATATTAAGTAAAAATGTATATATTTATATGATATTTTTAATAAATATTCAAAGAGACAAACTAAATCTCGAATGTGTTTATAAGTACGTCATCATTTTCAATTAACGCATGCATCTCATTGTCTCAATTAGTGATCTGACTTATGCCGTTCAGCTTGGTTTATTGACACTTTAAGATTTGCTGGTAATCCACGCATACACAGGTCAAGGGTTACTTAAGTTGTATTTCCTTTGTTTTTCAACCGTTTAAAGTGAGTTATTTTGTAAGGAAATTAATATAGGTACTTATTCGCTTCATTTTTACACTTGGTGTTTCAATTTACATAGAAAAGACAAATAATTGAAAATTAAAATGTACCTTATTATCTCAAACTGTTATTGTAAGACTTGCAAAAAATCTTTTTAAATGATTTAATCTTTTTTCCAACATGAATAATTAACACGTACACATGACTTAATTCCTTCCGTTGTTCTTATACTCACACACATAGAATTTTTGAAACAATTATATTATCGTTTAGTTTAGTATTTTTTAAAAAATTTTACGATCAACCAAAATCAGTGTTGAACAGCAAGTTTTTTATTCGCCTATTTGAGTAGCAGATACCATGAACTTGAAACGTTGAAACTTCAAGTTCTTGAATGATACATTTTATACTGCATGACATGGTTTGGGTAAGCCAAAACTAATTGGGTGAAGCACAACTGCACATGTTGCTTTTAGCATATAGCACCTCAACTACATAATCAAGATTGTTATCACTTGATCAAAGATCATGCCGAATGTAAAGCACATGCATAATAGAGTATATTTGTATGTTTGGTCTTTAAACTTAATATTAATGTTATTTCTTATGGCTATATGATTTAACTTCAATTACCACTTTTACTTTCTTCGCATAACTGGGCATGCAATGAAAAGTGTGCGGATATTCGTCAATGCGTCCCTTCAAATTAAAAAGCTATTTTATACTTTTTACATACTTGAGTGACTTGTGTTGAAGCATAGTAGTATGAATTTGGTCATTAATCCTACTTTGTATTTTTAAATAATCAAGTACATGACCACAAATTAAATCGGTACGTCCACTCTACAACCAAGTTTTGTATAAAAGACGAGGAAAACCTTGAGATCAGCATCATACCTTCCTTGACTTCACCTCAGCAAGCCATATCCGGAAATATAGAAAGAGTTGCTTGGATAGAACAGTAGTGGTGTTAAAATCAGAAACTTTGGACTTGGAAAGACAAAAAATGGCTGGGAAGATTGCGATTGTATCGGTAAGTTCAAGTTCCTCATATCAAGAATTCCCATTTCGAGTATCAAGTTATAAAATGCTTAAGGTTTATTATTTTGATAACTTTGCAGGCCCTAGTCATCTTGGGAGTTGTCTGCGTAATGGCAGCACCCCAAGGAGGGCAATCCGGAAATGGAGGCATTGCTGATGGGGGTAGTGGAGGGCATGGTCATCACGGTTGGAAGGACTTTTATGCGCATCCAAAGTATAAGTTTGGGTAAGTGTTATATCCGTGCTCTTTCCAAACTATGTTTTACAATTGCTAACTTGATTGCATTCACTTAAAGGTATGGAGTTAAAGATGCCAAAACATCGGATAAGAAGACAGCGGCAGAATGGTAAATCCCAAACCTGGGAAATTTATTACTAACATTCTTTTTTTTTAAATTTATAACTTCATTTACAACCAATCTATAATAATAGGAGGGATGGTAAAACCGTCAAGGGCCACTACAGTCTTCAAGAACCAGACGGTAGCTGGAGAACCGTGAACTACGTCGCTGACGACAAGGGCTTCCGTGCTCAAGTTCACCGTACCCCAAATCACCACCCCGTTGGTCATCATCACGGTTAAGTAGCTTGTCGCCTAATTACCCCTTCTCTAAGTCAGCTATTCCAAACTAGATGACTTTTCCTTTTACTCCTTTCTCAAACCGCTGTTCTGTAACATCTTATTGTTTCGTTGAAACGGGATCCTTAAGCTCGTTTCAACCTATATACCATCATCTTCTTTTAATCTAACATCGTATCCAAAGCAAGCACAGTATGCCTTCCTTTTACTGACCTTGCCTTCCTAATACTCCCCTCCGATCCTTAACCATGTATATCCTACAATCCTACTTGTGTTGTCTACTATAGTTATTTTTAACCTTTAATTTATCCTCTTATTTCTTTTAACCTACCTTTTATACTTGCTTGTATGCTTCTCAAGTACAAATTTTTGTTTTTATCTAGTCAACTAGCTAAGAAAGAGTTTTTCTATTCTCATTTTCATCTCCTGTTTTATGCTTAACTATCAATATCTATATATACATTTCCATGAAAAGACTGCAGATTATGAAAATAAAAATCTACTTACTCTGAACCATACTAGTGAGAAATCCTTGATAACACGACAAATCAATTTAATTATATTTGCTAAAATATCAATGCATCGTATGGCATAAACTATTTCCAACCATTCCAGATCGCATTTCTAATTTCTCATGCATACAAGAACATGGAGTTTTACTGTCATCCAGCATCATTGCAGCTCAGAATGAAATCAAACTGTGATAAATCCATATAGGATATCATATTTAATTTCTCAGGAATCTTCAAATCAGTGAAAATCTGTGAAAATGACGTTGGAGAGTAGTCTTCTAACGTACATTGCAATGTTGTTCTTGTCCTGAAATCAGATATTCAATTAAATACTATTGTGTGGGATCACACAGTGAGTAACATTGGTTGTTTGCTGCTTCATTGTGTAGAGTTTGTACATGTACATCTTGACATTTGGATCACCATATCAAGAGCCAAGTCAAGGTTAACAACAAGCATTTGTAGGAATATGTATGTGTACGTAAGAATTGTAAAACTGACAACTGAGTTGTGGTTATAGCATACATACTACATACACAAGTATTTTTTATGCATAGTGGTCCCTGGACCATTGATTTGATCTGAAATACTGGAGAGGAGCGAGGTGGTTCATTCCAGGAGACCTGTCCAGAGTAAGCACTTGTTGCATGAGTATTTATGTATGTACCGGCATGCATATCTATGTATGTAGTACACACGGGTGGGCCTAAAAAGCTGTGCAAAACTTGATTACATTTTTATTTTTGTGTCTGGTTTCCCATGACCATGAAATGATTGTCATGAAGTGGCTGATACGCACACCGAATTTCTATTCATTAACCTGGCACACTTCATGGAATCATTCTTAAGACAGAGGTAGCTACAATAAGCAGGTCGAGTATTATTTATTAACTGAAATTTAAATTTCATCAATATGTCAGATAATTCCACTTCCGAACCCCATAGTCCTTACAAGACATTTGTTCAATTGGCCGTTAAATCTTTTTTCTATACCATCCTATGGATTCCGGTGTATGGTGTGAGAGGTTTCATCGTGAAATTCGTAGGAAAGTACTTGACATCTTTTGGAAAAATTCTTGATCATTGCGACTCAACTGTGGAGGAAGATTATACTGAACTTCCACCAAAAAATTCTTTAGTCTTCACAATAGTATTGGAAGGCGATCTCACAGCCAGCCAACTTAAACCACTTTTTACAAGAAATGTTCTCGAAGCCAGAATATCCAGTAAAGACAAAACAAAAAGTGAAGATGAGCTGCGCTACCCAGAATTCAAACAGTACCAGGTTGACTTTGCTGGTTTTCAATTCTGGAGGAATGATCCCACCTTCAATATCGACCACCATATTACAGAGCAGACCTACAGAAACAATAGCTCATTAAGAAAAATACATCAGGAAATGATCAACAAGTTGTTTGCAAAGAAGAGGAGCCCTTGGGAAATTGTGGTTTACAGAAATTATGAGAACGCCAATAAAACACTGCTGGTTTACAGAGTTCACCACACGCATGGAGATACCATTTCTCAGCTTAAGGTGCTTGTGGAATGTCTCGGAGAAAAGGAGCTGCAGTTACCCAATGTGCAATACAAAGAGAAAAGTCTCGCGGAGAAAATTTTCTATTATGCTCTGATGCCTTTCTATTTTGTCTTTGTGCAAGTTCGGAACGACTACGTCGAAAGTGGCACCCAAGACAGTCCATGGCGGTTCAAATTGGAACAGGAAACTTTTCTTAATATCAGTATTTCTCAGAAGCTATCAATGGCAGATATAAAATTAGTTGCCAAAAAGAATGGAGTTACTACATCCGCAGTCATCATGTCAGTCATAGCCGGAGCAGTTGGGAAAAGTGATGTGAGGCTGAAGCTTCGTGGAATACCTTGCCAATATGTATTGCCCAAGGCAAATCACCCTGCCAGATTGGCGAACCACAGGTTCGCCAACTTAAAACTTAAAACCGCAAAATTGCTACAATTCGTGGAAACGTAATTTAATTGTTTGTATTTATTTTTTGTTGTTCCAAAGCTACTCTGGGGTAATGGTCCTACCATCTCACGTGCATTCGCCATCGGAAAGGCTCCACAAATGCAATGACATTTTCCAACGTCTAAAGTCCTCAGACTTGCACAAATACGATAAGATTGTGGTGTTTCAATCAGGGACGTGGTTTAATCCATTGAGACTAAAGTTTCTGAGGAATCATACCTTCCCACTTATTATCACGAATATTGCAAGTGATAGAGAAGGATTTAAAATTGGGTCTTATCCAGTCTCCGAATTCACAATGACGTGTGCTCCTTTATTTGGAGCCTGTGGTAAGTAATGCTAATAATAAAAATTTTATACGCTAATTCCATTCATCCCTTAATTTAAGAATTTTGTTCCACTGCCTTTCAGGTGTGATAATTACTGCATTCAGCTACAAAGACAGTATTGAGTTCACAATAACAGCAAAAGAAGGAATCCTAACAGAAAGTCAGAACGAAAAGCTTGCAAAACTTATGGAAAAGGAATTACAATCATTAATAAAATCTTAAAATGTTGATTGATCAATCACAAAATTATATAATTACCAACGATTTAATTTAAAATTTTGATAAACTCTGTTTCGGGAATAACTACAGCCATTCAGTCAATTAAGTCAATTCAATAAAGAGTTTAGAAAATATATCTAAATTATATGAATTAATGCCCATATGAATTAAATAGAATTACAAGTTTATAATGAAAGCAGCTTATGAAAATACAAGAAAATGAAATTGTTTGTCATCTTTATACTTGCTCTCTGTATTACTGCCAATTAGAGAACGAGCATTATTGCTTATTCAATTAAATCAACAACACGTGTGGTAGTAGAGAAACTTTTGTGATCACATTGTTACATTAACTTTTCCTATCCATGCAGGCAGCAGTCTCCACTAATTTTTTAATTTGATAGAAAAGGGCTTTTCGAACACGCCCAAATCGATGGATAGACAATATACATTTCCTAAGCTCCCAGTGTAGAAGGCTAAATTGTCAGATACAGAAGTTTGTAGTCACTATCACGTCACTCTTGACTCAAGTACCCATTAAATTAAATACGGTCACATTCATTTGATTAATTGTTACTAATACCAGCAAGTCTAAGCAATGAAGTTCCCGGAAAATTCGTCTTGTATCCACCAATTACAAAATCCAAAGGAATGTCCATACTTTGTCACATACCTTCGCTTACATTTCTTCCTGTTGCCATTTCGTATTGAGAAAAGTTACAAGTCTGGAGAGTATTATACTTCCAAAAGATCTAGTGGACAAAAGGTATAAAAATTAAAAATCTCGTATTTGCACCTTGAAAAAAAGCAGAAATAATTTGCAATTTTGTGATAGATTTTTCAATTCTGCATTCATATTTTCATCTTGTTCTACGATGTAATTTGGATATCATCTGCAATGGGACAGTACTTGAATTATAGGCACGATATCAGCTCCTCTTTCTACGTGGTTAGTAAGATCGCAACTGCAATTGCAACACCGATGCTTCAATGGATCGTATGGACAAAACAGGAAATGCTAGAAAAACTTATCCAACTGACTACAGTGCAAGTGCATAGTAGTTCAGCCCTTAAGGCAAAAGTTTTGGTAAGCCATCCTCAATCGTAAACATTTAAGGTAGCATTGAATAGTTAGACATTCTAGATCTATTTTGTATCTAGACCGTTGCAATATCGGTTGGAATGTTCTTCACATCCTGCTCACATGGAATTCTTTCAGGATATACTCTCAAGGATAGCATCCTTACATACCAGTTTCTTAGATCTATATTGTCGCCCGTCTGTTCCGTATTCAACCTTCACCCTATCGAATTTTTAGCTGCTACATTATCAGAAGAGAATTTGAAAAGGCTTGGACTTGTCATCTTTAGCTTCTCATACGCCATATTTAATACGATGATATCATCAATGATTGTACTGGCCCTAATGTTTAAAACTTCAGTGGAGGAAAAGTTTCTTCCCAATGTTGAGAAAGCGAATGGGAATATAACAATGGTTTTGCTTTGCCTTAAATAAATTACATACATTTATTATAATCTATCATAATTTTGCGATCCAAATACACAGTGGTAAATTCCAATTTTAGGTATTGGAGCAGTATAAAAAGATGAAGGAGCTCTCGTATACAATGAAAATGGTATGCGGGCATTTCGTCCTGTTTTTTTACATAGCTATACTGACCTTTTTTGCCGAGTTGCCCCAACTGTTACTTATCGATTCTGAAACGTCAACAAGACTAATTATGGGATTCTACATTGTGGTAGTCTGTACGGGACTTGGCATCTCTGCACACGCAAATGCAATGGTATGGAATAGGAATGAACTATACGGAGATCTTTGATAAAGCGTTTAAAAATTTAATTTACGTATATTCATGATTATTTATAGGCTGAAGATTGTCTTCGTAAATATACAATGTATCATCACTGTCACAAGGAGGGCAATACAATTGAGAGGCTCCAATTAATTGCATTAACCCAAGATATGGAAGCAGAACCTATAGGAATATCTTGCTACTTTTTTACAATAACGAAAAGATTCTTGAGCTCGGTAATATCCATAATGCATGCATGCTGTAGTAAGAAAAGAAAAAAATACAAAGGATGCTAATATTTGGAATGCATTATATTATGTAGACATTTGGCCTCGTAGTTACCTACAGCCTCTTGATATTTCAATCTTCTGAGAGAGTCTTTTGGGAACATTGAAAAAACAGATAGATGGTAATGACTTATCATCTTTTAGGTTCAGATACTCTAAATAAATATAAAAATTTATGTAAATCAATCAATTTATCCAAACTAAATATATACACTAATTGTAACTCCAATATATTTTTCCTATATCAGTCATTGTCATTATCCTTGACTTACGTATCCCAAAAACAGTTTCTGCTAATTATGTGTCAATCATTATTAAAGAGTTTATGGACCTGTAATATAAGTTAGTGAATCAAATGAATAAACGATCCACCCAGAAAGTAAACATAAATAAAAGCATGTTGTCACTGGAAGAAATGAGCTTTCCAAACATTAAAAGCAAAGAATGACATAGAAATGGACTAGTAAATTAGTATTTGCAAGTATTTTTCTGCCGTTGAAGGAATACTTCCGATTTGAATGCCTGAGAAGCACGAAGCGAGCTGAAATTTGTTCAGCAAGCCATACAACCTAATTTCTTTGCTTTATTTAGGGTTTTAGCAATGAGGAAGGGAAGCGAAAACAACCATTTTTTGCACCAAGTCGTCTGGTCATCAAGAATTAAATTTGCAGATACGAATGTGAAGGAAACAATGGAACGGAAAGAGTGTCCACACTTGATAACAGTGTTTAATTTTCACGCTTACTTGTTCCTGATTCCATTTCGAATCCAGATGGACGAGAATTCGAGCGAGTACATTTTGACGACATCAAAGATCAGAAAGGTAGATCCAATTTCATTTATTATTTGAGTTCTACAATTATTGTATTCACTCTACAGAAGGTACTTTAATCCGACAGATTTTGTGTGCGATATCTAACGGTGGGTTTCTTCTTATTTGTCCCCTTTGGATGTATCGTACCTTGGGTTCCTTTTTTACATTGCGGAGTGACGTGAGTACAGCCTTCTATGCATCAAGTCAGATAAATACTTTTGCTGCTGGTATACTATTTCTGAAAATGGTTTGGCAACATCAGTCTGAAATTTTGGAGTTTGTCAAGTCCACAAGTGTTGAGTGCGCACCAAGTCATTCAGAAAAGAGGGCAAAGCTATTGGTGAGATTGTGATCGTACCGTTAATAATTTGTTTTCCGAAATGTCAAACGTTTTTTATATGCATTGGTGTCCACAGTCAGTGATCCAATGCACGGGGTTTGGAATAGTGGTATGGTATCACAGATACCTCTGGCGGACTGACGTTTATTTCGTTTTTAGGACATTGCGTCAACTAATTTCACCATTTACTTCCCTGCTTGGGATCAACCCAAACTACTCCTTGTGGGGTGTCCTTCCTGAACCAATTGTTGATTTTGTATCAGTTGCAATTTTCTTTTATTTTTCTGCTTTATTTAACCTGTATCTTTTGACAATTTTGGGTCTAGTTAATACCATGAACCATGTTGCTGAGAAAGAATTCAAAGAGAACGTTGAAAACTCTTACGGATCAATTTTTGGGGTAAAATGACACTTTCATTGTACCAACTGGTAGCCAATCTTCCATATTGAGTTGCATGCTGAAAAGTTTAGCAATGTAGGTTTTAGAACACTACAACAGAATTAAAGGAACGGCGGAAGCATCAAAGGCCTTATTTGGAAATATTGTCTTAACGTACTACCTCAGCGTGCTTTCCTTTTATGCCGAGTCTCCTCAGATTTTTCTCAATTCATCATTAACGGATTCAACACGGATTATTTTAATGTTTTACTTAGTATTGATCTCGGTTACAATGTACAAGGCTGCTGGCTTCAACACAACGGTACCTACTTCTCTTTGCAATATCACTCATACCAGCCAACGTTTACCAGATGATGAATATGTTATATTTGAGATATGTTTTTAACGAGGAGTAGGTAGAACAATGCCTTCGAAAGTTCATCTCAACTCACCATTGGCAAACCGAATGGACGAGCACTGAGCGTTTGCAATTAATAGCGATAAGCCAAGAGTTGGATGTAGAACCGATTGGAATTTCATGTTCCTTCTTTTCCATTACCAATAAGTTTCTTGCATCAGTAAGTTTCGCCTTCATTCCCATTTTGGATGTGCAAGCAAATATTTAAAAAAAAGAAGTTTTATGTTTAAAAAATTGAAATGCATTGACCAGTCTGTAACAATTTTGTATTTCAGAGCATTGGACTGGTAATCACCTATAGTCTCATTGTGTTTCAAATGTCAGGGAGCGAAAAACCTTTCATGGAACACTAGTCTTCTCTTATGATGAAGAAAATACTTGTTGATTGATAGGTTGATGATAATTTCATGAAAAATCAATTCATTTTTATTGACATTTAACAGCTAACCTATCATTTTAAATTCATCTGATTCGCATGTACGCGTTTCTTGAGTAAAAAGTTGTAGTCCCTTTCAGGAGTCATTAAAATGTCTGGAAGTATTGCAACATCTCCAATTTTATCACTTGTAAAGACTTCAAAATGTCTAAGTATGTGAGCAGTCATTGTTTTGATTTCCAACATGGCAAACTTCATTCCTGTAACCAAACCGTGTGATAAATTTTCAATAATCCCTTTAAAACTTCACCTAATTCTGAAACCTCACCAATGCAATTTCGACTTCCTGAGGAAAACGGAAGATAGGCGTATGTGTGTCGCTTCCGGCAATTTTCTGGAAGGAATCTATCAGGTTGAAATTCCTTAGGGTTCGGAAAGTATTCTGGGTTGCTGTGCAAAGTAAAATTAAGTACTCCCACAGTAGTTCCAGCAGGAAGCTCTGTTTTTTCGTCTGATAAAAACATGTTAAGAATAATTATTTTAAAGTTTGGAAAAAAACATGTATTTATCCTTATGCATACAAGCATTGCTACCTAATTTCAAAGGAATGTCTAGCTTTCGCATCATGGAGAATGCAAGTGGAAAAATTCGTAGTGTTTCCATAATGCATCGCTCCAAATGCTTCATATCCGATAATGCGTCGCATGATAGTATCCCATTTTGACATTTCATTGGATCGTTGAAAACCGAGTCAATTTCTTGGCGACAAATTAACTGCAAATTATGGGTGTTCAATAAATTAAAAACAAAACGGAGGAGAGGAAAACAAGCAATATATTTTCGTGAACTTTTATTTACCTGATGTTCATTGTTTAAGGCAAGGAGGAACATTAGAAAGTGGACAGCTCCACTTGTTGTTTCAAACCCCTAATGTGGGATTCAAAAATTTCCAAAAAGAAACGTTGATAAGTGTATTTTTCAAAATGTAGTAGTATAGTATTTACAGTAATTATTGCTCATCCAACTCACCGCGTTAATCATTGTGTTTACTTCATCCAAGATTTCTTCGTCACTAAATCCTGATCTGTACATGAGTTCAATCATATTCTCACATGGCTCCTCTTCTTCAACTTCTCCTTTTTGAACTGCAAAAATTCATTACAAATTCGATGGATTTTAATTAATTATAACATACTTCTTCAAATGGTTGTTGCATTTGCTTCCTTACTTGTCATAGCCAACTTGGGAGAGTTTTTGTGATCTCTTTTATGTTTTTCAACCATCTACAAGTGTCAAAACATTATCAAGGTATAAGTGTATGTATTCAACTTTGATTCAGCGTAAGTCATAAAGATTTTCACCTGTGTTATTATTCCGTTCAAGCTGTCTAAAGCTGCATAAAATTTACGAGATAGAGGATGAAGTCGCCAGATAGGCTTGACATACAACCATGGAGCACGGGTCCGATGGGATGTAATATTTTTGACACTAAATGGGCAAAAACGATTTATCAGCACGATTGAGAGTTAAGTTTAAACTCAAAAACATCATCAAATCTTAATTCATACACTTTAGAAACATCATATAGTCTCATTGCTTCGTCACCACGGTGGGTATCTATGCCTAAAACGACCTCTGAAAATATGACATGAAAGAGAAAAGTTTAAAATCTTTGGAGATTCTATTGTAGTACAAAAATAAACCTCTAGCTAGTAATGTGACTCACCGGCAATTATTTCGATACCACAATAGTGAATTAACCGACTTATTGGACGGTACTCATTATTATTTTCTGGAAATAGAGCTTCCAGTTTGGACACCAAAGTTAAAGAACATTTGTTAAAAAGTTTACAGTAAGTACGAAGCGCCTTATAAGTAAATCCACGGGAAAGAATTTTTCTGTGTCTTTGCCAATGTTCACCTAAAACAAAGGGATTGAGAAGCATTAACTACTGAACAAAACTGTCATCCTTTCGACAGGCACTATTTTAAACCATATTATTATAATCCTACCCGATGAAGTCACAAGGCCTTGACGAAGGACTTCTCCAAGAACCTTCTCGTATACCACAGGAGCTTTTGAAATGTGACCCAGTTCTGCAGTTGCCAGTACTGCCTAGCAAAGAAACGAATCAATATAAACATGAATGAGCACATGCATATATGCACAATTCCATGCAAAGAGGTTAACAGTTTTATGATATTGTCTAGGGTTTACATACTTGAGCTAATGGTGCACTGGATACAAGAACAAAGCGCTCGTTGAGAACTTTAAATGTGTATATTGGCCCATAATCATCAGCAAACTTCTGCATTGACCTCAAAGCATCTTGAGACAAAATTCAGTTTAAGACAGTTTTAATTAAATGGAATAGTTTCTAAATATTTTCTACAG
>JAQGAP010002201.1:0-16036 GCA_034697805.1 Orchesella bifasciata | reverse complement strand
TGGGTTGTAGCCAGTATCAATGCTGGTCATCAAGGTCACCTAACTGATGTAGATGTGTAGTCCCGTGAATAGTTTATTATTAGCGTTTTCCGTCAAATAAAGAAACCCGTTTTACAAAAATTTGTAGCAATTCGTGGTACTATGTGTTTTATTCCTAGTCTTTAAAATTCTCTTTTATCATGATTTCAACTTAACTATTCACAAAACCACCCAACAAACAAAATAAACCTAACGCTGCAATTAAATAATAATGTTCACAGTTGAGCTGAAGAAGTTTTATGATACGTGGTACTTAAATATTATACATATAGGTACTTTTGCATTTAGGTACTGACACTGACTGTATGTCATGTAATTTCTCATTCCTCCTTCTTTTTACTTGGCCCAATAAACGACAGCAAAACGGGGAGGAATATAAGGCCATGCAAAGCTCCAAAAACGACGATCCCCAAGTACATTTTAAAGTAAAACATTCGGAAGGCTGGAGATCTAGCGAAGGCTAGTACAACAATTCCTCCAAACTTTGTGAGCGTAATTCCGGACAAAACAGAGCTACCCATATTAACCAAACTGTCTCGAGCACGATCCACGCGAGTGGACTCTTGGGATACTTGGAAAGCATGGACAATGTGGGTACAAAATTCCACAGATATTCCGACAGCCTGAAAAAATGAATTAATAATTCAACATCTTTTATAAAAGTAAATACAGCGTCATTGAAGCTATTAGGGCTTTGTACTTACCACAACTAAATTAACAAGTGACACTCCATTCAGCGTTATATTCCAAAAGTACATCATGCCACCCACATCGGCTACGATCATGAAAATGGTTGAAAGGATTATCACAGACGAATACATATCACAACCAAGGACAAAGAAGGTCATCACGAGAACTGTGGTAAAACTAATAGTGAAGGAAACAATAGTGTCACGCCATATTGTAGTGAACTGCTCATAAAAGATGAAGATGGGGGAATATGGGAAGACTTCATGATTTGTTGAATTTGTTTCTGAAATTCATAAATACATTAATATTAAGTATTTTTGAGATTTGCCTGAATTTACCAATCTAATTTCTAATTTTGGAGTTATAATTAATACCTCTGTTGAGCGTATCGGTTATATTCTTAGCAATGACTCTAGCTTCAATGAGAGCATTCGTAAAATCATACGACGTTTTGAGCACAGTGTTAAAGCTCATGTAGAAGGTAGCACCAATATGAAGACGAGTGTCATTCGGATTGTTAGGATTTACACGACGATATTTAACAGCAGTGGAGTAGAGTGCATGACCACCTTTGAGACATTCCATGGATGGGTTATCCTTCAAGAACCAGGGCAAGTACTTGTCAAAGTCATTTGGGGTAATGTGACCACCATCCAGTTTCACTCCGCATTTCTCACATTTTCTAATTTATAAATGCAAAAATTCATTACATAAAGTTTCTCGAATGGTATAGTAATGAGCTTAAAAACTCTGAATAAAGCTCACTTCTGATTCTCTTTTATGGAACTTGGGCAGAAATCATGTGTAGTTGTATTCCTCCGGCAGCAGTTATCATTGGAAACCCAAGTAATATAGTCATCCAGCCAAGCCATCGCTGGCTTTGCAACAAAAGTGACATTTGAATATTTACTTGCTGCTGCAATTTGACTGACAAGACTGTAAGGATAATTTCCTCCACTAATTAAGTCTTGTCCATGCTGACTTTGGTAGTCAAAGTTTGTATCCCGCATGACAAACCAAAGGGGTAGGCCCACCTCTGCGTTTTTGAACAAAGCTCTAAAGTGAATGGTCACGGGAGAGTCTTCTGGAAGGACGGAATCTGGATCCATTCCAGGTTTCACACGAGGAACCACAGCGAGAGAGACACAGGCCCAGAGGAAAAAGACGCACATGACCAACACACGAATGGGGTACGAGAGAACGACGGGAGCCCACACCTTCTTGAAAAACGCATAGAGAATTCCTTTGCCACCTAACGTTTTCTGGTGACTCTTTTCTTGTTGAATCCTAATTAATACGAAGTAAATCATCAGACATTGCACCTGGAATAGGATCTTTCGTGATTTGAAAATTTACGATTTCTTTAAAAAAAATATTACCAGCAGAAAATATCCGCACGACCATCTTCACTGCGCGCAAGATCTAACGAGAACACGGCAATGAAAACTGTGAACTGTAACAAGAAATTGAAAATGAGAGCTACTCCAGCGTAAATGGAGAGGGCTTTGACAGCGGGCATTCCTGATAATGATCCTGCAATTACATGAGTTGAATAATTAGCAATCAGCCTCATAAACTTTAATTTTTTAATCAGTGCATGATTTTTCCCTACCGAGGAAGAAGCACACAGAGTCAGTTAGAGAATTGAGGACCATTGAAGGAGCCACATCTGCTACAACACGTCCAACATGTTCCGCTCTGGATTCTCCAATTTGTCTTTCAGATCTTTGATAATGTTGCACAATAATGAATATATTATCCACGCCCACTGCTAGCACCAGGAAGGGTATCACCTCCATTATAATCAAAGTTGCAGGAAGACCATAGTATCCAAATAAGCCCACGGAAGCTGTCACTGAAGCAAGCACGATGAGAATTCCAGTAATTCCGAGCAAAACTCGACTTTCAACCTAAAAATCCGGATAATCGTTTTTATTTCTGAAACGTGCATAAATAATCTTCTAGTAAAAACTGACAAACTTACAAAAAATCTGTCAAGATTATAGCTGTCCCGAAGATTCACCGAAATGTAGAGGAACATGACCAGGTAGGAAATGACAATAGTTTTAAATTCACCCCTACTCGCAGATTCAATCTCGTCTTCAATACTGCGTGCAGTGGTATACGCAACATTCATCATGTTTTTAATATCTCCATCTTTTTCAGTTTGCTCCATGACCATTTTAGCAAATTCCTTCTCCCATTCTTTCGCCGGCTCACTGAGCGACTTGTTAACATGGTCTTTTACAAAGAAGGTGACGAGCACAGCGTTTGAAGACTTGTAATCATGTTTCCCATCCTCTGAAAAATTCATAAAAAAAGTATTAAACTTGGTTTGATTGGACTTAGCAATTAAGCTGTACCACGAATAAGGTTGTGGTTGGTTGGTGGGAAAGAATATTATGTTAATTGTGTAAATTGTAATTCAGCCGACTAACCGAATTTCTTGTAGCCGCCTAGCACAATGCTGGGATCTATAGGTCCGCCATATCTACCCAAACAATTGGAAGAGAACTGACTTGAAGAGCAAAACAGAAAATGATCCAGATAGTTTTCCGCATCACCCCCTGACTGCATTGCGGCTGTGGTATTCCAATTCTTTTCAATTTTCTTTATATCATTTTGCCACCAATCAAGGTATCCCATAATCAAGCAGTTATCATTATCTGGAGCTAGTGGTTTCAGACAAATGTCCGAGAGCTGGTAGCCACTGGGTGATTTGAGCTGTTTGGAAGTAAAAGAATGAGAATGAGTTTTTGTGGTAAAATGTGTAACTCTTTTTTGAAAATAGGATGATGATGAAACGAACATTGTGAATTTTCCTCTCAAGCTCATGAACCGCATGGATGAATTTCTGATTAAACGCTGGCCCAAATTCCAGTCGACCTTCGACTGGGCTGTCATATGTAACCCCTTCAACTGTGGGTTTCGCTGTGAGAATCACTTGTTCTATTCTGTAAAGGGAGCCAAACGTGTCACTGAAAAATTGACGTTCTTGCCTCGCTTGCGAACCTGGTGGAGTCCACAATTCGATGGGATCGGTTTGCATTTTTACGAAGGTAAGACCGTAGGAGAGGAAAATTACTATGAGAATGCCAGGTAGTAAAACGCGATATGGATTTCCTGCTGAAACTGCAATTCATCAGGTAAAAAATATTCCAAAAATTTGTAAAACAGAGACAACTGGATAAGAATGAAGATAGATGTAAAGACGTACAGGTTGCGATGCTTCGAAGTGTTTTTGTAACAACATCTTCCTTTGATTTCCCAGCGGGATGGTGGTGGCCGTTTTTCTCTCCATTTTCCTTTATCCCATTATGATCCTCTTTAGTCTGCATTTCGGTGGCATTGATAGTAACATCGCTGCTGCCACTCTTGCGCGTTGAAAAGTAGCTAACCAGCGTAGCAATGAGAATTGCAAGAACCCCCGTGATTCCAATACCACTCATCAAAAAGTACATGTCATCCGTTTGGAAAAAGCTTTCTTTGTTGCTTCGCTCTGGGGGCGGAAGTACAGGACAGCTTGCTTCGCAATCAAGACAAGCACATGCGTCGCCTTCACCATCTTCCATGCCCTATAAAATTGTTAATTGTTTATCCACTCTGTTATACGTTTCAAAAATCTCTTCGAACTTAAATCAAACTTGTTTTCCTATATTTACCGGAACTGCTTCATTACAAGCTGTAGTGTTATATTTGAAAGGTATCATCCCAATACTTTCCATACTTGGTGCATCTGACTCTTCAACCAAATATATTTTTGTTTCCATTGAGAGAACACCAGTAGCTTGTTTTCCTACGTGATCAAACCACCGTCTTGGATTGCAACCAGCAGATTTCCATTTTCCACAAAGAAAATCCATAATATTTCCCCCAAGAGCTCCGACAATCACACCTTTACAACTTTCATACGTTTCCGCACCAAACTTGGCGTCTAAATACAGATTAGCTTTTGTCACATAATATTTTTGGACTGGAGCTTTGGTAGTGGCTCCTTCAACTTGTTCCTTTTTCTCAGCATCATCATCATCGTCATCATCCTCCCTTGATCCATTTGCCAGTTCTGGAGGAACAGGGAGCGCTTCCGTTAGATTTAGGAAGCGAAGTTGATTAGGTGCGCACAGCAGGTTGCATATCACAACCCTGAGATTTCTATAACAAGAAGGGCACTTTCCAATGAAGGTGGACGCTAAACCAATTTTTTCTCCGAGATTTAAAATCTGCTCTTCGTCACAGCATAACGTGTTCCCATGCTCCGCAATGACTTCCGGACAAAAGGCAAGAAGAGAGTCATAATAGTCTTCAGGTACCTTTTTTGCTGAGTGATGAGCAACGCATGTTGTTTCTGAATTGCCTTCGATCTCACCACACATTCCAAACGTGACACAGTTACCTTGTGCATTTTCTCCAGAAACCTAGTAATTTCCCAAAAAAATGCAACATTTGAGTTGATTAATACAACTCACGACATTCCCACGAATATTATTTTTCTCGACCTACCTGAATGAAACTTGCTAGCAACACTACTCCTAAAATCGCAGTCCAGCGACGAAAACATGTAACGCTGAAGAAACTCATGTTTGCAAAACTAAAAATGCTCTTTGTACTCTATTCTTCATTCATTGCTGTTCACGTTCTCACTCGTGGATTACAACACACAAAAAAGAATTGACAATGAAGTATTATTTTCAACTCAAAATGAAAACTTCCATGCAAAAAGTATTCATGAGCCCATCACATCAAACCAAAAGCCAACAATGCTTGAACTTGCACAGGTTAGTGAGTCAGGTCCAGAGTCCAAATGCAGACTGAGCTGATTACCATGAAGGAAATCAAGTGATGCCATATCCTATCATTATCCTGGTACCAGCACCACCTCGCCAGTACCAACCAAATGAAGTGTGCAAAAATATGGTAAAAAACATGATGCTGGACTTTTAAGTATTCAACGAATATTATGTATCATCATATTATACGAACTAGTTACAAGCTCCATACATATTATATGTATATCATACAAAGTAGTTTTTCTGCTACAAATTGTACTGACTTTTCTCGTCATAAACAACTACTTTATTTCATTACGCAGGTAGACGTTACGTCTCGAGAAGGGTTGGTGGATGATAATTCTGATGGTAATCCCTAAAAAAGCAGGTTGTACAGCACAAATGACTGGATTCGTCGTACCGGACCCTCTTTGATTTGACAGATGAGTTAGTTTATCATAGTTTTTACAAGAAATGCTTACTTGGTAGTCGCAAAATGATCAAGCACTAAAAAGCTGATTCTTATACATTTCCATTTACTAGTTTCGTCTGTGTCTATGTCTGATGTTAATGCATCTTTATTTTTCGGATGAAAAAACTTGATTTGGGGTATTAAGATGATGACGTGCGCAGATGCGTGTAAAAGTCATCATTGCCAAATTTCTAAATTATCACGTAAGGCTGATATATATTGATGTGTAATAGTTAGGTCCACGCGCGCTCCTCCTATAGTAATCATTACATGAATTCTGAATGAAACATAAACATATGAATTTGATGGGATGCTGCTGTGCTCTGGTGTTATAATAACAATGAACAATAACGTTTATATCTGAATATTAAGGAATTTATGGAAGTGAGTGTTGAAAATGCGGATTATATGCAATTTTTTATGGTCCCTACATACATGAGTTCTTCCGCTATAAAATGGTTAAACAATGATTCGTCAAAATGAAATAGTTTAATATTAAAAATAGGCCATTTTTTTCAGTTCATCAAACCAGCCAATATAAATCCGAACATATAAGGTTAAAAATAAATACATCAGCAACAACGGAAAAGTAATCACTACTACGTCTATTTAAAATGCATAAAAATCTGAACAAGTAGCATTTTTTAAACTTGATGGCAATTTTTATTGACCGTGAAAATTGGGATGATGTGTCCGTATTATTCAAACCTCTACTTTTATGGATGGAATGTGCTCATGAAGGAAGTTGTGGTGTAATGATACCGTGATCATTTTGATGGGCTTGACACACTGACTCGTATTCCAAAATTGGAAGCTCGTCACAATGGCCTGACAAAACATCACATTACATGTGAATGATGTATATTTCAAAATAAACACAGGCTCAAAAATCTCTTGCCATTATCCATTTAAAGCAGGCTCATATGCCTCATGTACCTCACCTAGTCATTTCGATTTCCGGAAAATAAAAAACATGAACACATGAATAGACTTGAACCTATCAAAACTGTTTCACACGCCATAGTCAACATGTACTATAATCAGGGGAACAACAGGTTAAGTTTTGACGAGATGAAACAACACTGAAATTATTGTTATTATAAGTTCAGCACTGGACACAAACAGTTGAAAATATGCTGGTTTTCGTCAGTAAGTCTGAGCAGGAAAAAAATGTAGGGCATAAATCCCCTCTTGTTGTAGTTTGGGAACAAGGAAATCTCCGCTTATAAAGCAACGCATGGAAGCTGCCATCATTTGCCTTGCCGAGTTTGAAAGCATCATTCCATTGTCATGTCATACAACGTAGTTATGGTGTATAGACGTGAGAATTTCTTGCCCAATCGCCAATTGCGTGTAAGACTGTCTGGAGCTTAATGGGAAGAAAAGTTGATGGAGTCATTTTTTTGCATATACAACTGTTTGGGTTATACCTATGAAATGAAGTTGAAAGAATATTTTTCTTTCCGAACACGTTTCCACTTTTTCTCACCGACGATTTCTACAACATGCAAGGAACGAAATAAAAATTAAACATGGGATGTTAGAAAATACCAATTTTTATATGATTGGGGCCGTCATCGTTGCGTTTAGATGAGTTTTCATTTTTGACCCCTATTAAAATTCGGGTTGGATATCAAACCGTAGGTTTTCAAAAAGGTTTTCGAGAAAAAGTTCACACGCTCATAAAATGTTTGAGTTTTCAAGAATTCTTAAAAATTCTTACCACTTGACGTAGGCTTGGTTTTGTTTTGTTGATATTTCGAAAGAAATAATGATGGTAATACTTCATATTCCATTCAAACTGCATGACTGTATTCCAAGAAAATGCAAGTGTTGATAATAGTTCAGCAAATTGTCCTTGAATGAATGCTCTCTAAAGTAGTTTTTTACACTCCAAGTAAAAACAGGATCCCATAAAAAGCGAGTTGTTGTTTTGATACTTTGTTTGTTTATCCAGAGTATGTCGGCTCTCCAATTTCTTCATCGCAATTATTGCGCAGGCTCACCTGGATGAAGCATACTATAATATTACTTTAAGTGGTTCGCATGCATATGGTTAAAGATTTGGGTGACTCATACCAATTATACCTTTTCTCCGTACTGTATGTAAGTTAAGTATTAGCCCTTTAGTCAGTTTCATTCTCATTTCACACTTCATTCATTGGAAAGCGAATTGGCATAAAAACAGACTGAGATTAGTAAATTAATCTCCAGAATTCTTGGAAACCTCAAAATCTCAGCATTTTACGGATGAGTAAAGTTAAAGTTTTTGCATATGTAAAGTCGCGTGCTTCATAGTTTTTCCATACAGCGTACTCATCTTAAGCGAGCACATTTTATATCATCATATTCATGTTTTAGCTGTTATATTTAGATAGGTATACCGATGCATTCTCAAAAGCATAAGCACGAAAATGTGGTTGATTGCATTGCTGAAACCAAGTTGAAGTGGCTTTCAGCTGACATGCTGAACGAAATGAGAATACATGCCGGACTTTGGACTGCTGTTTACTCCTGTACATCTTGAAGTGTATGCCGATCTCATTCAATACCAGAGAAACAGAGACATGACAGATGAAATAATAAATTATTGTGGATTAAAATTGTAGGGCATAACTTTAAGGAAAACGTCCAATACATTTACTTACATATCATTGCCCTATCCTCCTTCTCTACTGTGTGTCAAATAGTGGAAATCAAATTGTAGTCTAGTACAGAGTTCAAAAGAGATTTCTTCCACAGTCTGAGAAAGCTAAAACACTGTAAGTTTTTATTATCAATTCTTAATAATTCCACCTCTGCACAGAGCAGGAAGGTTTATTTGTTGAGTACAGCTATAGGATATAAATGCATTTTCGTTTCAGGGAGTTTATATCAGCGCAGTGAGACTTTATACTAACTAAAAGCATTTTTCAAACAGACTATTCCTACAGGTAAATACTTATCAATGAAATTTACACTATATGGAAGTTTTAATGAAAGTCCATGAGCTCATGTTGTGATAAATCTTTTCTCTAGTGCACCACATTGACAAAATGGCGAGCTTACATCAGTTTGTTTCAAGGAGCAGTAGGTCATTGTTAAGAAATTTTCAACATGGGCAAAAACGAGACCTGCCACTGCTCTCTTCACAATACACTCAAACCCGAAATGTCTCTGTTGTGCCTGACCTCCCAGAAAGTCACGAAATGCTGCGGAGTATGTGTCGAGACTTTGCCGAAGGAGAACTGAAACCAATAGCTGCTAAATTAGATAAGGAGCATTTATTTCCAAAGGAGCAAGTCAAGAAAATGGGTGAATTAGGGTTAATGTCAATTACAATCAAGGAGGAACTCGGGGGTGCTGGTTTAGATTATTTAGCATACGCCATTGCAATGGAGGAAATATCAAGGGGATGCGCCAGCTCTGGAGTAATCATGTCAGCGCATAACTCCTTGTATCTTGGACCATTGAAGAAATTTGCTTCAAAAGATCAAGCAGAAAAGTATATTACGCCGTTCACAACTGGAGAACGAATTGGGTGCTTTGCACTAAGCGAGCCAGGAAATGGGAGTGATGCTGGGGCAGCTTCCACAACTGCGAAAACAAGTGGAGATAAGTTTATTTTAAACGGTACAAAATCCTGGATAACAAATGGATATGAGTCAGAAGCCACCGTGGTGTTTGCAACGACAGATAAAGCGCTAAAGCATAAAGGAATCAGTGCCTTTGTCCTTCCAAAGCCGATCAAAGGACTATCCTTAGGAAAGAAAGAGGACAAACTTGGAATACGGGGCTCTTCCACGTGTAACCTGATTTTTGAAGACTGTGAAATTTCCAAGGACAATTTAATTGGGAAAGCAGGAGAAGGATTTAAAATTGCGATGATGACATTAGATGAAGGAAGAATTGGGATTGCTGGTCAAGGTTTAGGTAAGAGCAACTGTGCAAATTTGCACACTAAATTTCGTTTAAAGAAATTAATATTTTGCGACTTAATTTATTATGTTGCTTTTTTAGGAATCGCTCAAGCTTCCCTAGACTGTGCAATGGAATACGCTGAGAAACGAATTGCATTCGGAGCCCCCATTTTGAGGCTCCAATCCATTCAAAACAAAATCGCCGATATGGCAATGAGAATAGAAGCCGCTAGACTGTTAACATGGCGCGCGGCAGTACTGAAGGATGCTGGAAGACCCTTCACAAAAGAAGCAGCAATGGCAAAGCTGGCTGCTTCCGAAACAGCCACATTCGCATCTCATCAAGCTATTCAAATCCTTGGAGGAATGGGGTACGTTTCGGATATGCCTGCCGAAAGATTTTATAGAGATGCAAGAATCACAGAGATTTACGAAGGAACATCAGAAATCCAAAGGCTTGTTATTGCCAATAATATTATCAAAGAATATTCCAACTAAGCTTGAAAAGAAGCCTTATAATTTCCTTTAAAAGTAATTGTGTCTCTCATTTCAACCCACGAATAAAGCCAGGTGGGGAAGTATGTATGTATATATATTTTTATATACATCGAGCCAGAAACCGTGTTCTATTCTACCCAGCATCTTTCTTTTGATATCCATTCCACCACGTTCATTTTCTCCTAATCTTTATGAATACGGGTGGAATTAGAATGCGAGGCAAGCCCATAGAGAATCATTATGGTGATCACATCCCAAGCACGACAATTAGTTTAGCCTTAAAACCTCAGCGCAGCCAGCAGGAAGGCCTAATCTCTCCATGTAACTTTTCAAGGACGTGTGAAGTACCAGTTTTTCTCTGTCATTTATCAGCCCGGTGACGGCTGTTCTTGACACGGCGATAACAACATACAACCTGGACTTCGTTCCGTCCTCTTCCCCGTTTTGCGACTTTCACAATATCCACACAACTTTCGTTCCTCCTTTTGGTTGTTTCGCCTGGAAAGTGTTAGAAACCTTGTTAATATAGGATTGGTATAAGATTTTTCCAAGTCGGATCCAGAGTCGCATAGAAATCGATTTGATGAAATCATAACAAATTTCATAGTGTCTGCAAGAGGCAAGGCAAGTCTGTAAGTACTTTCATATAAAATGCATAACAAAAATTTTCTTATGCAAACACATCTTCTACTATCTACATAATACATCTTCACTTGGCTACCATATCATATCACATTCCACTCGAGTTCCTTTTCCTAATGTCTCCCGCAGAATAAAAAACAGGGAGAGCAAGAAAGTACCTCTCTTGTTCCCAAGTTCTTTTCACATTTTTGCTACATGTTTGCATTTTCTCTTCCGCTTTACTTTGCCCATCCAGCCATGCTGGATTTCCAGCATTTTCTGCTGAATCCCGTGCGCTTTTCTGATTCTCGTTTTGCAACAAACTCAAATATTTGGTCTTTACGGTCGATTCCTCCTTTTTGCATGAGACCTTGGTTTCGCTTTCTGTGCGAGAGTCCCTTTTCCCATTCCTCAACCAGACTCTGCAAAAAAAAGTTTTGTATATAGACTTTGTTGCTGGTGCTGGTATGCTGTTGTTAAACCATCCCGGGATAGGATGGATGAAAGTTATATACAAGGATAAAGTAGTATTTTGCCTCTGCCAATTTTTCCTCTGTGTCGCGAAAAAATCTAGGCCAACTGGTTCCGTTGTAACCAGGCGAGAGAGGGAGAATAGGAATGTAGAAGCAAAACCAGAATTGATGATGATGATGAGACTAAACTGGAGTTTTGGAGGAATGAAGGGAGGAGTGCAGAAAATTGCTAGTGTTGTACTGCAGCCATGCTTTGGAGATAGAGGTACTTGAGGAGAGGTGCCTCTTTTTCTGCTTTGCTTATTTCTTTCTCTATATCCATGGCTTTAGTCGGTGGCTCAACTTTCTACTTCAGTCGTGTCGCAGCAGTTGCAGCATACGCATTTGACTTTGTTCCCAGTTCCAGTGCGTAGTTGCTTTTTTCATTTAATTCGCTTCAACTACTATAGTAATTGGAAAGAATTTGACGTCTCTGATTGAGCCACGCTAAACCTCGCCTTTGTTTGGTAAGCTTACTTCAATTACTTTAGATAGATTGGATCTTCTCCAAAACGTTGTTGTGAGCTGCTTTTCCCCTTCATACAGACATTTCTAGGTATTACTAAAGTTGGCATTTTACTGGCTTTGCCCTTTGAAAATGGAAGGTGACCACTTAGTTTTATTACATTTCCTTTTAAATCAAACAACTCTAGATTTTGCCTGAGGAGGTCGTAAATGATATTGGTCGGTCAGTAGCGTCTTAGAATACCCTGTATTTGCTCGCTGTAGTTAATACAGGAGTTCATGGGACAAGAAGACATTCAAGTGCCTATATAGGCTTCAATCGCCATTCATACGAGATTACATGCATGTGTAACTTAATTCTAGAAACGTGTCGCATATACATATAGTATGTATAGTACGAGCAGCCTCTTAATATCAAGATTTTTTGCGACCAAGCCCGTATCCGGACATTGTAATAAGGATGTTGATTTGACATTCATTTCTTCATAACATAAAAACTTGACTGGCAATCTTATACCGAAAGGTAGGTCAGGAAAGTCATGGTTGACTATATCTAATTTTTAATGCGGTCATCAATTTTATTGGCAACAAAACACAAGTTGAATGACAAAGCTACTAAATGTGACAGGAATGAACTCTTTGTTGACTTGTTTCTATAAAAAATATTTATTTTTACTCAAAGTTAAAATAAACAGATCAATTCACAATCAGATAAATCCATTTTTGATAACGTTAATTATAATCATAACAAGCTAATTGATAAAAACTGCTAAAAAGTACACAAAAACAAATTATGATTAATTTTGGTTAGCTGAGCAAGGTAAAAGATAAAATCTATGGCGTAACTCAACCAAATTAAGTGTGAAGTCCATAACGAATCTGGATTGTTAATAATTTGTGGCCGTTAAGCTAACTAGAAATCTCATGAATTGAGTAATGTAACAATAATAATTCTTCTATTATTCTGCTAAATGTTTTCTGATTTGACTCTTATGATAATCCTACAGACCGATATGGCTAGTTAGTATGCATGCAAGAATGGGTAAGGTAATCATAATCACTATGCATAAACCAGCATTAGCGTTGACAGCTAGAAAACAATGAAGCGTTGGTGTCAGTAGACGGTAACGTGCTTAAATACATCGTGCGTGATGTACCACATGCAGACCACGCTACGTCGCTTGACAAACGCGGTTATTGGCATCTGCTATCAAATGAAACACCGTTAACTTTTACTTTGAGCTTGGGTACAATATACTAATGGGTACAAAGTGCCAAGCACTAATTCACAAGATATCTTTTAGAGGCTCTCTCATCTTCGGGCATCAATCTATCATGAACATAGTGCATGTGAATAGTGAATAGTATGGCAAATATGCAATTCTACCATCAGTACTAGTATATTTCTCATGGAAGGAGAACACTTATAGAATCATCACCTCTTAAGCATCCACATTCATTATTTCAGCTCCCAGTTATAAAAAGGAGTGTACAAAGTAGTACAGTTTTTCATTAATTTCTTGGGTTTTCTCATAAAGCCACTCATTACATCTTCCGTGCAAAGTGACTCGGAAAGCACACATAACGTTGCATTGCGTTGTTACCCAGCTCACTTGCTTCATGTTGAGTAGGTAAGTGAATTTTTATTCGCACACTGTAGGCCGCAATGAAAGTAATACAGTTGAGCAGCATATTCTGCATTCAGTTTCATTTTGCTCTGACAAAGCAGGAATAATAAGTACATGTGTGTAGTATGTATATCTCCCTCACGTTTCTTTTCAAAAAGCGCATGCACATTGACATATACAGATAATGTTAGCTCCCTACTTGATTACTATACAGATAACCTACATTTTCCGTTGTGAATATCTTACCTCAGCTCAGTTTCATTCATACATCAGACCAAGACGTAACCACAACTAGCAGGGCTTGAGCTGAGCCTTGCCGACTCAAAAAACTACAGCCACTTTTCATCTGCATCACCATTGCCAACATAACTACTGCATAGTAGCATAATCGTCTGCCAATAATAAAGCACATGAAAAGTGTCTGGCTGCAGAAACATAGTGAAATCGAAACTGACATAGTTTTGTTCCTTGGTTTCTCTCTATTAATCAGATTGGCTCAAGCGATTTGTGAAAAATGGCCGAGCAAAGTGGTAGCTGATGCTGACTTCTTTGACAACTGAGCTGCTTTCTACTACCGAAGCATCATTCTCCGAGGCAAAAAAAAGTACCCGGTGCAAGTTCTATCTTAGATTTGAAATCTATCGTATTTATACTCCTCACTTACAATGGATGACAGTTTCCCCACATCCACCAGCAAACTTTGCTGGTTCAACTTGACATCTTTCATGTTCAAGAGTGCTACATCTTCCAGCAGCCAAGAGACCCCGCCGCAATCCCCAGCACCGAGCCCAATTAAACGGAGAACCTCTCCGCGACTGGCAAGCTCCCAAACGTCAATCCCAGACACTTCATCTGATGGCAAGGGAGTCCTAACCCAAACACTACAAAAGAGTCTGTCAAGCCCTTCCTCAAAGGAAGGTTTAGTCAAGTGCTGTTGTGCAGGACTCCCCAAAAAGAGTAATAATACCAGTAGCAAGAGCAAGAGGAGATCTGTCAAAGACAGTGATAATGACGAGGAACCATCTTGTAAGTGCACATTGTCATCATCAACAACATCACCAGCGCATGCCCTAGATGACCAAGTCTGCTGCCAAGGTCATACTCACAAGAATGCAACAACGCATGGGCTCAGTCTTAAAGAAGCACCGCACTACCTCACCTTTAATCCTTATATCACAGGCGGCTACCGTAACAATCTTGCACCAGTCGAGTGCATCAAAAGGTGAGCAGCTATTTTCGTACTAATGTAAAAAAATGCAATACAATTTCATGCCATGAACGAACATGCAGTAAAACAATGCTGCAATTTTTAGTCATCAACATTTTTCCTTCCCCCTCTTCCACTTTATCCAGTTGACCTAGATACATTAAGGTGCACCTTACAAAAATTGAGGTGTCATATAAAGTGCTTTGCCACTTGTACCCAAAGTAGTAGTAGTGACAGCAGCACAGATGATGACAAAGAAGTTGTTGATCATGATAATGGCCTACTTTTGTATGTGGCATTCTCTAAGTCTTAACATTCTAGTTTCGATTTCGTTTGACATGATCTTTTTCCCCTTTGTAAATTGTTGTTTGAAGAGCCACCTTGAATATCTATAGTTTTGTGACTCACATAAAAAGTTAAAAAGGAACAAAATGAAAATTGACATACGTTTATATATTCCTTGCACGTTATATGTATACCACACACTAATGTGGTTATAATCATTAATCAGAAGAGCCCTTCAACTAGAAAAAAGTATTGTGTGTGACGCAATCCCACGATGCTGCAGAGATACCACTAGCTAACGCTAAAAAGGTAGTGGAGAGGTGCAGTGGCAGTGCAGAAGTCAACCAAGAGCCTATTAGGTAGGCGCATAGTTGTTGGATATGGGACAAATGTTATATAACGTTTTGCCTTGTTGATCGGCTTTTTTGGGTCTTATAGCAAACCAGCAAGTTTTGCTTGTAAGCCAAGCACATGCAAATTATTTTCTTCCACAGACTAGTCAAGGTTGAAGGTTGTTTCTTAACCCTTTTATTCTCTTCAGCATCATCACGTTACTTCTTACGTGGTACAGCGCAGGCTCCCATCACATAACAAGTCGTGTAAAATTATAGACTGCAAAACTATTCATCCCTATGAGTAGATATAATGAGAGAGAAAAAGGGTTTTTTAAAATAAAGTGTTAGTATAGCATATATAGTCAGAATTAAGACCTTTTTGCGACATGCCTACCTTTTGCAATGTGGCTGCTGCTAGTGGGGGCGATTATACTATTCATGTGGATTGACACTCGTACCTAATATGAAATTAGGTTGGTAGTTTTGTTTGAACTGAAAGTTCAGCATATCTAGTCGCTGTTCTCTGGTGAGTCAAGTCGAGTACAAAGGTTGTAATTCCGTACGTGAATGATGTGTGGCTTCATTGTTTGGTTTGGGATGGACTTGACACTGATTTTTT
>JAQGAP010002200.1:0-16040 GCA_034697805.1 Orchesella bifasciata | reverse complement strand
TTTAATCCAAGGAGGTATCACCTATGTAGGCCTTCTCATAATATAAAGCTGCGATAACATGTTTTGAATGAATTTTGAATAATTTTTTTGGTAGGCAACCTAGTAGGCAACTAGGTAGGCAACCAAGTAGGCAACCCTGGTGCCTAGTAGGCAACTAGTAGGCAACCAGGTAGGCAACTAGTAGGCAACTAGTAGGCAACCAATATGGCGACTTGCGACCAGTACTCGACTCTGACCAAAAATGGCACCCTTTTTCTTATCGTTAGTTTTATTACTGAGTCCATGATTTATTTGTATCGCTCGCATAATATGCAAAGGTGGAGATGATCAATATTCTGCACACTTCATTCAATAGTAGAGCTGTGCACTGTAGTTTTCATTTTAGTAATTCAAATTGTGAGGAAATCTAACATCAAAATCTAAAATGAAATTCGCAGTGGTTTGGCGAGAGTTACTCTTTTATTGCTAATGGTTTCTGAAAGCCAGGGTTAAAGAACACCCTTGATTTGGCCATCAGGCCCAACCAATACAAGTACCACCACCTGCAAATCAATGTCATGACCCGCTACCATCAGTTAGTTACTAATTTTGATGAGCAGTTAGTACCTAGGAGCTGTTTCAAATAAATTCAGCTTAATTTTTCTAATGTCAACTTTCAACCGCAACAAAAAATTGGAGGTTTGTTGGACGTAATTTTAATTACAATCTTCAGTCATTGCGTATAGCTAAAATACAACCCCTGACATGATGTGACCTTGCTTTGGTTGATAGATAAGGCAATCTTTCTGTCTGATTCAAGTTAGGAATCTATTAAATTGTTGTCTAATTCCTTCAATTTGCAATCGGAGTCCCCTTCATTAGGCTTAGCCACCATGAATATGAGTATAAAAATTATTTATACGTAGTGGCACTGTGCTGTCAATAAAAAAATGCTGCCGGAACATTCAAATAATTGGAAAATAGAGGTAAATGAAAAATGGGTGTCTTTCAGTATTTATTTTAGTATTGAGTCAATTCGCAATCGGAGTCATTCTTATCAGGTTGAGCTGGCCGAGTTTTTAGATATTTAGAAGATGCAATAACGTGTCGACTTTTTTAAATGTACAAAACCAAAATGCATGACAAGTTTTTCAATTTACCGGTTTTGCAACTAATTCCTATTGTGGATGTATACATTTGTTTCTTGGCTCTGGTAGTCTTAATAAACGTAGCTCGCATAGGTAGAATCGGCTATGCGCATACAATTTTGCTTTAATTTCACAAGGTCTTATACCTGGTTTTCGAACCTCGTATGAAAGCTATTATGCATGCCAAAAGCGCATATAGAAAAAATTCAAGTGTGCAACACGCCGTTTTTACGTTTCATAATTTGGTAGTACGGCTTCTTATTTGTTATTTTTAATTAACTTTGCAAAATAATACTTGTATTCTGGTTTACGTGGCAAAGCTGGGCGTCAGAAATTTACCAGGAAACATTGATTTCAGAAGACAGTAATTGTAATGGAGCACTGCTCCATTTTAGCATATTGTAGTATGGAGAAGTGAGGATTATGCATAAGTGAAAGGTAATGAGTGTAAGACGTTGCTTGTTCGCTATTAGGGAAGGTACATGAAGAGTAGATTACTTATGTCTGGCATTCACATCAGAGATAGGAATGCACATCAAGTCACAAGAGGAGAAGTCTTCCGTGCAGACTGCTGGTCATTCATCTCTCAGTTGTGATTTTGATTTTGCTCCGATTAGTTGACTTACTTTAGTTTTAAGTATTAGGAAACGTTAAGGATTTAGTTTTAAGTTTCTTTTAGTGTTTAAGTTTTCCGAGGAAACCATAAAAGGAAATAGAAGTTCGGAAATATAAAACAATATTTCGCCGATCGGGATTCCGAGCAACCAGGTACTTATTCAGGTTCATTGACTATTGCATAGGTTACTCTGAGTCCACTGGAAGTCAGGAAACCTGCCCGGAAACTATTGTAGAAAGTATTCAATTGGTTAGTTTCATACATTACTAGTTAATTATGGAAAGCATTGACTCCACCAAATGGGAACTAGAGTGTAATTAGAAATATGGTTTGGTATTATAGTCATGAGCTTGTGACAGCTCCTGGTGTTCTTTTGTCTGGATTCTTTTGGCGTTCTTTTGAGTATTCTTTTCGTCGGGATTTTCCTTTCTCCGGCTTATCGAGTTCCTTCTCCTGGACATCAGCCAAGCTGCCTTTCCAGTTCTTCGTCTCGAGTTTCCCCACCGGAAATCCTCCGCAGCTCGGGATCGTCCGCAGCGTCCAGATTACTTTACGGTGCATTATATTATATTTGTCAAGGAACTCGGTGAGCTGACCATCCACAATTGTGGTTGACAGCCCGAACATTAAAATATACGAACCCATAAGCCTACCCGTACAACTGTACGTGGTAGCGCGAGGGGGATGTGTTTCCACAGGTTATCTTCGTAGGATAAGCAACATTAGATTTAAGTTTCATTACAAGTAGTTATTTTAAGAAGCTAGCGCTAGCCGTAAGTCTTAGAAGCATTTTCGCGTAAATCGTTTCTTAGAATAAATATTCATTCATTATCAATTTAAATCTATTATCGTTTGTAAACTACTCTCATTCCATTCAGTTTCTCTGATCAAGTTGCGCTCATACCCACATCATCAATAGAAGGGTCATATCTTGCACCGCCAATTGGGCAGCAAGTCTCCCCTTATATTACAAAATATGGACAACTAGTGTCATAGTTTTTTCCCCGAAGGATTAAGCGAATGTACATTAAAGGAATTGTTCTGTAGAACAAACAGAAAATATTTTCATGCTGTATTGTGCAAGATACTACCTAAAATAAAATGATTTTAATATTCTGTTTGTTGAAATCAGTAGTGGCGTGAACGTAAATAAAATATCTTACCTTTGAATTCTTTGCGGTTCCCTATTAAAACGAAATAATTCTGTGATGTTGCATAATAATAATGACAAATAAACTACCAGTAATTTCACCAGAACAAACAATTCAGTGGTTAAATAGGCGACTTTATACTACTCTCCATTTAATCATTTGATTTGGTTTGCATGTCCCTACACCTGTTAGTCTTATTTTTAACGAAAACTATGTATGTATGTAACAAAACTACATTTGCACTAAACAGATTATGCAACCGGGGGGGGGGGATAAATTTGTGAAAGTTTTGGATTGCACAAGAACATAAATTAAAGTCTGGTAATCCCACAAATGTTTACTATAACTATAATGCCGATTGACTCATAATTCAAATTCAAGTACCGATATGATAAGATTGGTGTCAAAATATTTTCTAATAAAATGTTTAAAAGGTCTGAGGTTTAGCTAGCACTGAATATAAATGCACCAATTCAATGATTCTGATCAAGTCAATTTGTGAACTGTTTTGAGAAAATGGAAAAAATAAAGAGATCAAAATTCCTAATAAGATCATTGCAGAAGTTACTTGTCTTTGCCAACTTTCCCTATCTATACGAGTACCCAAGAAATTAACTTGATTTTGGGGTGAAGTATCTTCAAATAAGGCCAATTCGGTTGTGAGGTTGGCCGAATACAGTAAATAATGGAGACAATGTATAACATTGTAGACATGGGTAGGATTTTCGGTGGTCCACGTAGTAAATGATATCCTACAGCTCATTCTTGCGCCGACAGAATTCGAATTAGAAGAGAATCATGATCATGAGATGTCCGAGATGACTGCCACAAGAGTAGCTACTATGTTGATCCGAAATGCAATTGTCTTTCTCTTTAGATTCTACCTGATCTATGTTCTCTACCCCTTATCATGGAACTACGAGAGCGGAGACTGCACTCTGAACTTCGAGGCTCGCCCCTAGCTGGAGTCCCAGGGGTTATTGGATAAGGCTGTTGATACGCTTAATTATGCTGAATATTCTTAATTGCCTTACTTAGCTGTAGTTCAGGGAGTGCAAAAAATACAATAGTTTATAATAAATAAAACGGCAATAGATAAGCAAATGTTGATAAATGGAAATTCTTATTGAGCCCAAACCCATATGTTTTAGAATTTGCATCCCACCTACTCATAAAATGCATGATTAAATTGAACTGGCCAAATCCCAACCGCAACTTGATGATAAAGGAGCGACCACAGTAACTTTGTAACCTTTAAACGCTTCCCCTTCATTTATTTTTGAACAGATTCGTAGATTCACACGCAAATGAGCCGAAAAACACAAATTGCGGTCGAAAGAGAGAGAAAATCGTTATTTTAATTTTGGCCTTTTCTCTTCCTAAAATTTTTATGACCAGTGAGCAAGGCAGCATGAAAATGTTTGTACTTATTACGGCGATTATTTATTTATCTGTAACTACATAAAACAGTTAGGACAAATCTGCATTATGCATAAAATTATATTTACCAACGCCACATCCAAAAACGCCTTTCAATTTCTACAATACTAACAATTACTCAGTTTATAAATATTTCTTCCGTACATCACCTGCAATCCAAGTTTCTAAAAGTGAACAAATGTATTCTCAAAATAAAATGAGAACATGCCCTTCTTTAATAATATTATAGATTTTGAACTTGAAATCCATTACATATTTAAAACGCTATATACTATTCTGAAAAACACTATCCGCTCCGTGAATAACTCATGTTTCATCGCTATCAGCAAAATATGGCTTCAAGTTAACAATAGAATGCAAAGAAGACAAAGAATCCAAGAATCTGTCCTCCGAATAGACTGCTCCTGAAATCAATTTTCTCCTTTAAACATGCTTGATGTTTCCTAAGGAAGCGAACTATGATACAATAGCTTTATAATGCGGCAATGATAATTCGTTAAATTCAAGTTATGCACATTTAGCGCACAACCGTCCAACTCCTTCCGAAGGTAATACACATGGCAAAAACACCTTCGACTTACGACGATAAAGATGAGTCAGAAAATAAAAGTGAGCAATATGTTGATGAACGAAATACCACAAAGATGGACCGGCCTAGATTGAAAAGCGATGAAAATCTATTTATTTACGTATTTACAGCACATCCCAAACACGAATTGCAATTATAATATTCAAAACATCTTATTGTTAGAATTAACAAATTCAAAACTGCTGAGATCTGTGTATTAGATAGACACCATACACCTAAATATAATAAAATGTATATAGCATATCAATAATGCTTATCAGCGTCTTAGTCTTAATTTAGTTGAATAACGATGACACCATATGTAGCTACCACGCCTAACATCTAAAATGTATAACAATAATTATTTATTACTAATACAGGTAGAATCAAGTTAATTTCGGGAAAAATTCCATAAGCGTACCGAACTCAAGTGTTGATAAGTGACATTGAAGCACCTGCACGACATAGCAATAGGATCTGTGAACACTTCGCCACGAATCGAGAGTAATTTAAGTCTATCTTCTATAGATAATGATTCACAATCTGTAAAAACGGTTTGCCGCTCGACAATGGAGGTGTGAACCTAAAAATAATAAAAAGTCCATGCAAAATATTTTCTTTTTTGATGATGAACTGCTGAGCATTAAAAATGACTAGAATCAAATGTACCTTATGACGAAACTCCGCAGCAGAAATCCATACTATATTGAACAAGAAAAATGCAAACAACATCACTTTCTCCGTGTCGCCCCTTTTCCCCATCCAAATATGCGGTGCTTGAACGCAGTAGGTCACAGTTGAAATGTAGAAAGTCAGCATGTTTTCTCCCAACATTTTTCGGGTGAAAGTCGTATCTTTTAGTTTTCTGACAAGGCCTCATTAATCCGGAACGTCATATCACCAAAAAATAGATTTTCTTTAGATTTTGTACGTTAGATGTCCTCATAAAGTTACATTATTTTATCAGTTATTGCGGGTCAAAGTTGAAAGGTTACCATTGTATCACCAATTTTGTCCTCAAAATTACGTAATTACTTCAAACCACGCTTGTGGAGAAACGGTATTAGATAATTGCTTGATTTCTTTTGCATACCAAAGTTAATAACTTTTCCAAGGAGGTTTTTTCTTGTTTTGTCGAAAACCTACCCCGTTTTGGCTCAAGAGTGTTTCAAACTTACTACTACGATTTTTTGTTCCGTTTCCATGTTCAACACAAAATAAATTTTCAGAACGCAATTTTAAAATTTTTTGAATGTGTGTTAAGCTAGTGTCTACGGTGTATTTTTATGCGCAGTTCCAAAAAATTGGTGTGTACATTTTTTTATCTACATAAAAATAAAGGTTAAAAACAAAGGAAGGAAAAGAACTAAAATAAATTTCTGCCGGTTTCGTCGGCCGCAGCGCCCAGCGGTATACATTTTTCTAGTGATCACGGTCTTGAGACTTACACACAAGCTAAGGCATTTCTCGATTATAAATATTAAATTGGTTCATCGGAGTTAGCCAATTAGCTGTAAGTTTAGGTTAAATGGAATTTAGAATTTTAGTAATTATATCCTGTTCTCAGTTTAATCCGTACTCTCCAAATACTACAATGACTTTTCCTGCGTCCGACGAAACTGACAGAAATTTATTTTAGTTCTTTTCCTTCCTTTGTTTTTAACCTTTATTTTATTTTATACTTTTTCCCAGCTTTGTCGTTTACTTTAAATACACCAATTATGAGCATACAATAAGTAACAATAAATAGAATAAATATTGTATAGCCATTACATGCAAGTCGCATTTACGAGAACTCACATGGCATTTATGGCATCGTCGATTTCAAGAATGCATAAACCCACAAAGTTGATACTTTTATGAAGTATGCTCATGTATGTCAGGAAGAAAGAATGATCTGTTTCGAAGAATTTTTTTCAACCATAGTCAGCCAACTGAGGTTTGAACCCCATCGGGTCTGCTTGGAAACAACGTTTGTGCCGATTATATCCTATACAACTCAAAATCTCATGAGACTTGATACTAGATATCATTCGTAATGACCCCTAAATAAGTATTCTTTTTGTTTGAAGTCTCTAACTTCATCCGTTTTGGCGTCCTTGCATTTTGAAGGATTTAACGGATCGACTGATTACAGGTCAGTCATAGACTGAGTGTCCATTGGAACCAAGGGTTTCCAAACTGAATCAACGGTGCTAACGCACCGTGATATGACACTATCAGTTTCCTTCCAATAAAAACACCTAATTTGAGTTTTAAAAAATTGTTTTTGTTGAGTTTTCTTTTGCTCGACGTGGAAACGGAGCAAAAAATCATAGTAGTAAGTTTGAAACACTCTTGAGCCAAAACGGGGTAGGTTATCGACAAATCAACGAAAACCAAGCCAGATAAATATATTAAAAGTTGTTTGTAAAAGAAATCAAGCAGTTATCTATTACCGTCTCTTCACAATCTTGGTTTGAAAGTTATTACGTAATTTGAGAACAAAATTGTTGATTTCTCGGAAACCTTTCAGATTTGACCCATTAAAACTGGTGAAATAATGTAACTTCATGAGTGTATCTAACGTGCAAAGTTTAAGGAAAATCTATTTTTTCGTGATATGACCTTCCTGATTGAGGAGGGTATTACAAATTTGTAATTGGTTTGAAGAAATACGACAGTGTAAATAATGATATGTTCAATTTGGGAATCCTAAACTTTGACAACATGTATAGATATGAACGATTGAAAATAACACACCAAATTCAACACAAGCTTGGACCAGTTTATTTTGAAGGTTACCTGGAGAGCTCAAGAATAGAGAGAATCACTACCCGCAGACGATCCTATTCCACAACAAACTACAATCCTGCATCATTTCAACATCAAGTGTCAGTGGCTTGGGACAACCTCCCTGACGATATGAAACAATGCAAAAACGTTAAAGCCTTCGAAAGAAGAATCAAGCCCTCACTATTAGATGAACAAAAGAATTCCAAACAGCAAACTTCCGACGATGTTGACTACGATGCCATATTTGATTTTGTTATAAATAACTTTTGATTGCCATTTAACTACTTAACAATATTTACTTAATATACGTTATCTTTAACATAACGTCACAAAAAATCTTAACAAAATTTTACCCTCACATATGTAATTACCCAACGAATCTGAAAATCTTTGTTAAAAATGTAAATCCGTTATTAACGTGTGACACAGAATTACCTTTGAATATCAAAGGGTAGTGTCATGAATAAAGTACTGCTACTACTACTGCAACGGGTCAATACCTTCTTGCAGTAGCAGTAAGTTTGGTCACGTTTGGTGTCACTGTGACCCAGCACCCAGTGGCAAACTATGCATGGGTCATTTCTATGCGGTGTCGCATAGCTTGCTCGTCTCTGTTATACAGAAAGGAGCTCCGGCTTTCGAAATCCGCTCAGGGAAAAACAACTGTTGGACAAATTACTAATTTGCTGTCAAATGGTAATGAAAAAAATAACAGAAAATTTTGTAATAAAACGTTTTTGGAGTTTTCAATCCTTTTAAAACACATTTTCAGATGTTAACCGATTTGATTTAAATCTGTTGTTCACTCCATGGATTCCAACGAGCTTGCTTCAAATGGCAATCCTCACAATATTCCTATGGAGGGAATTTGGAGTTGCATGTCTTACCGGACTTTCAATCGTGTTGCTTTTAATTCCAAAACAATGTGAGTTTCTATTAATTTCTTTGCTTTACGTAACATTCTTTAAAGGTGTTGACCTGCTAACATTATTCTTTTTCAAATGCTTGTCGTTTATTAGATTGGAATGGCAGTTACTCAGCAAAGTCTCGCTTAAGTATCGCCCAAAAAACTGATGGGCTGTGACGGGTGACTCCTAATAATTATGAAGTTATCCTGTCATGCGCTAGTTCTTACTTGTTTTGGTTATGCTTCCTAATAAAACAAACGTAGATACTACATTTATGTAACGAATACAAATAGAATCTGATTTATTATCAATTTCGAATCAAATCAGAAATAGTATTAGGAAATATTAGTAACTCAGGAACCCACTTCAGGGAAGACTGAAAAAGCCCTGAACTTGGGAACCGAGTGGTTTTGGTAGAGGAAGGAGAGCTCTAGTTTTTCATCCTTCCAAAGGCGTATTAATACTCTTGTCCGCATTGGGTTTGTGTGTATATTTTATGGGTAGTGGATGGCACGATGTGAAGCGTCTCTCAGGATGGGATGCATGCTGTTGATAATGTGGTTTTAGTACCATGCAAAGACACGAGGGTCACAGGGCGAGACCGAATCATGAACGAAATCATCATTGCAATGAAAATCATTAAGCAGTACACATGGGCCGTTTTCTGCTGTAACTAAGAGATAAACTAATGCATAAACTCAGAGATAAGCTCATAGACATAAACTCAGAGAGTAAGGATTTTTTTAAACCAAAAAATGATTCACTATTTTAATTAAATAATTTACAAGTGACATTTTAAAATAATATTAAGATTAGAAGTTTAAGCTTTGACAAAACGATTACATCTTCGAGGATTCTATCTGCCAATGTACAGGGCAACGTTGAAAATCGTAGTTTTTCTTACTGTGCTCACATATGTGCTTCAAGACAATGAGCCTACATCAGACACAGTATTGTTCTTGGTCTCTGTCTATTTCACCATGATTCAATCCATGATTTATATGATTCCTCAAGCCATTTCTGGGTTAGGTGAAATCATGGTTTCTTTAACTAGATTGGAGGTAAAGCATCAATATATTTACTTGTCATAACTTCAACATAATCCACCTTCTTTATGTCGTTTCATTACTTTAGGACTTTTTGATGCTTGATGAGAAGTCAGGAGGAGACAATTTGATACTTTCCAAGAATCCAGAGGAACGACCTTCGGTCTCAATGGACTCGCTTTCTGCAACGTAGGTATAAAATTAATCAATTTCAATTAACTGAAAATTTTCTAATTGACATGATATTTTTATGATAAAACCTGTTGGGTTGGGGAAAAGATGAACTTGAGTGACATCAATTTAAGAGCAGACGGTGATAAAGTGGTAGTCATTGCAGGAGCAGTTGGGTCAGGAAAGGTATGTAATTACCAATAAAATACACACATTTTCTGAAGCGTTTGAATGAACTTATCTCATATCTCACTGTTAATAGACATCACTTCTACATGTGCTACTTGGAGAGCTTCCAACAGCACGTGGAAAATGTCAAATTCAAATTCAATGTGAAATATCGTACGCGTCCCAAGAACCTTGGGTGTTTGCTGGGAACGTGAAACAAAACATCCTCCTTGGTCGTCCATTTGATGAAGAAAAATACAAAGCTGTGGTAAAAGCTGCAGCCCTAGAGGATGATTTTAAACAGTTAGAATTCGGTGACCAGACCATCGTGAGTGAAAGAGGAGTTTCGCTGAGTGGTGGGCAGAAAGCGAGAGTGACACTTGCGCGTTGTTTGTACCAAGATGCAGACATTTATTTGTTGGATGATCCACTTTCCGCTATGGACACGAGAGTGAGTAGACACTTGTTTGAGAAGTGTATTAAAGAGCATTTATCTGGAAAGCTGAGGATTTTGGTGACTCATCAACTGCAATACTTGCCGCAGGCTGATCACGTAGTTGTGCTACACAATGTAACGTAATAATTCATTTACTGTCACCAAACCTGTGGTTTAGTGTTTAAACGAATAATATGCAATATATTGTAGGCTGCTGTTGCTGCACAAGGTACATACGGTGAGCTGGTTGAGACTGGTGTTGATTTTGTGAATTTGATGGCTGGTGATGATGAAGAAGCTGCAGCGAGAAAAGCCAGTGTAATTTCTCAAGTAGAAAAGGTATGCTAAAGTAATGACACACACTTTTACGGTAGAACCTTGAATGGAAGGTGATAAATAATCGTGTCTTTTAAAAAACCCAGGAGAAAGTTGAGGACGTCAATCTAACAAGACTTGAAGAAAGCAAGGAAATGCATGCAGAAAATAAAGCTACTGGGGCATTAAGTTCTGGAATATATTGGGAATATCTGAAGACTGCTGATTCTCCAATTTACTTGTTCATTGTCCCAACCTTCTTCATCTTGTGTCAGTTAGCCTTAAGTTCATTCGATTACTGGCTGTCGTATTGGTACAAATGTTTTTTATTCATTCAGGAAAATTTTAGAATTGTGTTATAAAATGTGGCTTGTAACATAACTAGGACGAATGCGGAGTCTAAACACAGGAAAGGGGACGATGAAGATGATAACTATTTAGGCCGAAATGTGTACATTTGGGTCTTTAGCGGATTAGTTGGAGGAGTCATCCTATTCAGTTTATTAAGAGCCGTTGGTTTTTTCGTTTACTGTATGAAAATTAGTGTGAACATGCACAACAGAATGTTTACAAGCTTAGTTCGAGCACCTTCCAAATTTTTTGATGATAATCAATCAGGTAATCAATTCTGCACTCTTTATCAGGCGCCGTCCATATAGTACGTCACGCTAAATTCCGGGTTTTTCAGAGGACCCACCCCCTCTGTCACGCTTGTGTCACGCTCGGGCAAACCGACCCCCCCTTGCGTCACGTCAGGCTGATTACTAACTGTTATAAAGGTGATAATTACACCATAATTTATGAATATAAAGGTTACGCAACCAGTTTATATACATAATTTATTTATTCCGACCAGTTAATGTATCTTTTATTGACAATAATGTACTAGAAAATAGTACTTTCTAGTACTTTGCGCTATGAAGTACTTGTTTTTCTTGGTTTATAAAAAGCAATTGGAAAAACCGTCACGTTTCGCTTGACCGACCCCCCACCCCTGTCACGCTTTGTCACGCTGACGGCAAACCGACCCACCCACCCTCGAGCGTGACGTACTATATGGACGACGCCTCATCATAAACTACCTACTAGGTATGAATTTCTTTATTTACACTAGCGGAAATCTTCATAATGGCGTTCCAATTTGATAGGAAGAGTCATGAACGGTTTCCCAAAGGAATTGGGCTCTATGGATTATTATTATTATTATTGTTGCATAATATGCTCAAAAGGGTTGAAAACCCAAGATCAATTAGGGATGCCACTTCCAACGATCACTGGAAGACGTAGCTGTAAATAGCCAATTTCTTGTCACTGTATCGGATTTCTGCAACCAAAGGGCCTGATTCGATCGCTGGATAAGCTCAGTTGTACACCGTACATCAGTGAATGACGATTTCTATGATGAGTAACTAACTCAAGGTTCTCTGTGGCAAGGGATGCCAAATGGTGCGAATAATGATCTCAATATTTCTGACCATCAGACGCAATTCCTTTCACTGATGGTGATCACACTTTTGCACCACCCAGCTCAGTGAATTTCTACGGTGGCAGTTATGCCGAATGCTGCGTACTGCCAAATAATGATTACAACCTTTTGCAACCACCCAAATTCCTACATTCAAAATCACGTAATATTCGGTGAAATGAATGATTCTGTAATGAATAACTAAATTCAAGGTTTCTAACGCTCGTAAGCGGACTGGCAAGTTTGGATTTTATAATACTTTTATTACAAAAAGACTCAGTTCTCAGAAAATATTTAAAGACAAAAGTTCGTGCCCTGCTCACTCTTTCCTGTCCAAAAGCCGAGTGAATCCTGAGCGCTGCTCCCATGCCTTGATAGACATGCCTCTGGTGAGAGCGTCAGAAAAGTAAAAAGAGCGTTGCTTGCAACCTCATGTTCCACAACCACTCTTTCAGATCTGTTTTCCTCATGTTCATATGAGCAGGAGCGAGGAGCGTGTCTCCTCGTTCATTCTAGATTCAAACATAAACTTTGTTCTCAAAACGGGGAAAGAGTAGGCCTATTATGCGACAATTATTATCTTTATAGTTAAAAAAAGTAAAGTACTTGGGCTTCAGACGCTCAAATTTGCGTATCAGCGGCGGAATCCATGCAATTAGGATTATTGCCTTCCCTTTCTTACAGTATGTGAGTATGGTAATGCGAGGAGCTATAGATGAAAGCTGCACTCGTCAGTACTTGGGGAATAGGGTAATTATAAGGCGTCCTACTGATTTGCATGGCACTGATTTTACCTGCCGTGCAAATTACCCGAGCACCAGCAGACTTAATCGTGCTCTATTACAAACCAACCGAGAGGATCACCAGACAACCGACCAACATCCCAATGCCAATACCAATTTTACCAGTACTTCTTCCTATAGTAGAAGGGAAACCACTGTAGGGAATACTGCAGTGTTATAGATACCTCCCTCGTGGACAACAACTACAGTATTACGTCCCCCGTACTAACACAGAGCCAAGGACGATTAGCAGAACGAGCTTTGGAACACATTTTTGTTAAGAATGCCTCCAAGAGGATTCGAAGCCCCGGACACATGACAAGAAAGCGAGCTTACTTGCATGGTCTAGCTCGCCCTGCTCTATCTTTATAGTTAACTGAGTTCAGTCTACTGTTGCAAGACTGGTCTCCCACTCATAACTCGTCTCACAAGAGAAGACTCTGCGAGGATCCTGTAGAGATAATCACTTCCCTTGTGATAACCCTTGCGGGAACTACAGGATACCTACTCCGTACTGGATGCAAGCAGCACACACCGAGCCGAATAGGATTAGCTAGTACGCCTTACCTCTGAATTCAGTGAGACCAGTTGTCCGGTCACCCATCCATCAGTTTCAGCTGAGGTCGTTGCTTAACTTAGTGATCTTACGAGTACTGTCAAGCTCGAACCAGACTGCCTAGGACGAACAGCTACCACTAACTTTTTTCGACATGATAATAATCTTTGTAAACGTGGTTGGCGTGTTTGTTCTTATCGTCATTTCAAACTACTATGCGATTGTACCTACAGTCATTGTGCTAGCCGTATTGATTTTTGTCCAACGATTTTATGTTTCCACTGCAAGGGAAATAAAAAGGATTGAGGGTGTCAGTAAGTTTCATATTCATGCTATACCACACATCAAATAATATAGATACATGTTAAATTCATTCGATTTCTACTGATAATTAGCCAAGAGTCCGATCTTTACGCATACCTCCGCATCATTCCAAGGACTTACCGAGATTAGATCAGCGAAAGCTGAATCCATCTCGATCTCTCAGTTTGATAGCCTTCAGGTGATTTTAAATTGTTTTAAAAATCAATTTGGTTCTTGAATTTCGAATGCAACTCTATCGAATTAAATATTTCAGGACATACACACAACATCGTGGTTTCTTTTCTTTTCCTCTGCCCGTGGTTTTGGAATTTGGGTGGAAATTATTTGCGTTATATTCTTGCCCATTGTGTCCTTCGGCTTTCTCCTACTTCAGTCGTGTTAGTTTATTTGTACTTAATTGTTGTTTTTGTAAATGAAAGCCAAATATTGAAGATTTTATAAATACGTATGTGGTAAGACTAACTCAGTGAGCGTTCCAGGAGCTTACTTCACAAAAAAATGAAAATCGCTTATTTTTTGGCAGTTGATAGTACTCAAGCGTGAACGCAACTGTGCTAAACAAATTCGTTTTAAAATCTCAAATTTTGAAATTATGTGCAATTTTGTAAAAATAATCTTAATTCATTTGAACGGATTTTGTGAAAAAACAGTAACAGATATTGACTTAATTCCTTTTTTAATAGCAACTTGATCGGTTTTATGAGGTAGTGATTTTTTCTTTTAAAAAGACGATCACCCTTTTTGGCGCCACAAATTTTCAAAGGTTTAAATTCAAAATAGTTTATGCAAGGAGTAACAAAGTTGCATTTTTAACATCAGATTTAAATTTTCCGTCCTAAAATACATCTACAACAGCAATTTTATTGAAAGGTAGGTTCATTATCACGATATTTCGATAATTTTTAGTTTTCATAATTTTTAACTTACAAAAACATTTTAGATACGGCATTGTAATGACGCACTACACTATAGGTTTTGTGTGGGATGACATGTGTGGGTTAAGAGGCAGACTAAGTCGCTGCCCTCAATCTTGTTCCAGTGAAAACCAAGAATGTCTCATCTTCTTTTGACTGAGATGACGCTCATCTGAATTGCTCATATATTTGGAAATGAATATGAGAAATAAACAATTTCTCAAATTGAATAAAGTTAAATTATAACAATAAGTTTATTCAGGATAACCATATTTGGTAAAACAAAACTTTGTAGTAAATTAGCTTGTAGGAGGGTATGCAAATTTACAAACCTGTGTTTGACTACACATTTAATTACTTTGCTAACGTCTAATACTATTGAACCCACTTTCAATAAGATATTGTAACACAAAGTTACTAGTCGCTGGCTCACGGATAAATTTCTAGGCCAAAAACGCGATAAAGCTATAAATTGTGAGAATTGTTACTTAACATGTATGAAAACAAACGCCGCGAATATTTTCGAAGTGCTACTGCTAAAAATGGTTGTATGTTTTAAAATGGTGACTAAACTGGCTTTAAAATCACGTAACCAAAAAAATTTGCTTGCTCGCGGATCAATTTCCAGGCCAAAAACGCGACAAAACTGTTAAAACGTGAGAGCTGTTACTTAACATGTATAAAAACCAACGCCGTGAATATTTTCGAAGGGCTACTGCTAAAAATGGTTGTATGTTTTAAAATGGTGACTAAACTGGCTTTAAAATCACGTAACCAAAAAATTTAGCTTGCTCGCGGATCAATTTCTAGGCCAAAAACGCGACAAAACTGTTAAAACGTGAGAGCGGTTAATTAACATGTGCGAAAACAAACGCCGTGAATATTTTCGAAAGGCTACAGCTAATACGGGTTGCATGTCTTATAAATGTGGTTAAACAGGCTAAAAAATCTTATAGCCAAATATTTTCGCTGGCTCACGGATCAATTTCTAGGCCAAAAACGCGACAAAACTGTTAAAACGTGAGAATTGTTACTTAATATGTATGAAAACAAACCCCGTGAATATTTTCGAAGGGCTACAGCTAAAACGGGTTGCATGTCTTATAAATGTGGATAAACAGGCTACGAAATCACATAGCCACAAATTTTCGCTAGCTCACGGATCAATTTCTAGGCCAAAAACGCGATAAAGCTATAAATTGTGAGAATGGTTACTTAACATGTATGAAAACAAACGCCGCGAATATTTTCGAAGTGCTACTCCTAAAAATGGTTGTA
>JAQGAP010002199.1:0-16043 GCA_034697805.1 Orchesella bifasciata | reverse complement strand
TTTTTATTAGTCTCAATCTGGGCATTAATATCGGATCCCATATCCAGCAACAGTTTCACAGCCGCCGTGTTTCCATTCATGGCTGCGAGCATGAGCGGAGATATGCCGAGTTTTGAGCCAGTCCTCGAATTAATTTCGGCTCCATGTTGGAGCAGTAGCTTGATAATGTTTACATAACCTCCCGAAGCTGCTAGGGAGAGTGGGGTGTAGTCAGAAACGTTGCGATGTTCCTTGTTAGCTGCACGTTTGAGGAGCAGCTCCACAACTTCGTAGCGTCCCTTGGTACATGCCAAAGACAGGGCTGTGTCTTTTGTCCTCTCAGATTGGGCTTCAATGTCTGCACCATTGTTGAGTAACAGCTCAACTACCTTTTCGTGACCACCGTCGGCAGCCAGAATCAAGGGAGTGTAGCCCTTTTTGTCCCTGTGCTCAATGTGAGCCTTGCGTGCTATGAGGAACTCGACGACCTCATAATGGCCAGAAGCAGCTGCAATACTCAGAGAAGTTTCCCCGTTGCTTTCGGTCGCTGAGTCGACGTCTAGTGCACGCGCGTTTGACTTGTCCGTTGGGGGTGTTTGGGTGGACGCCACTGAATGACTATGACCTGCACCTAAAATTTATTTAAAAAAAAACAAACAATGAATCAAGTAAATAAATACTGAATATCTTAATTGTTTGAATTTTGAGTATAATATGTCATACGAACTTACATTTACCCTTTCCTTTGGCAGCAGCACCCTGCACTTGCTGTTGTTGCTGCTGCTGACAAAAGGGTCTCGTTCTTTTGGCCACTTGCTTTTTGGGAACTGGCTGTTGCCCATGCTGTGCCTGAGGTTGTCCAACACTTGAAGAGGATGATGAGGACGACACTTGTTGAGTTGCCTGACTACTTGGTTTTGAACTAGTTTGCTGATGATGCTGTTGTTGGACACACTTGTCTTTGGTTACCACTCCTTTCGGTCCTGGCATCACTGTCCCTTTAACCGCCTGGGGCTGCTGAGGTGACTGGTGATGCTGTTGGAGTTGCCTCATGTTCAACGCGCCTTCTGGTGACTGGGCACCAGGGGGGTTTTGAATCAAGCCCGCAGCAGCCGCCGCAGCCGCAATTGCTTGCGGAAGTGGTGGTGGATGCGGGAGCAGTATTTGAGGTTGGAAGCCAGAACCAGCGGAATTGGTGATTGAGGTTGTGTTGATTATTGTTGTTGTTAACGGAGTGATTCCTGCCGCAGCGAGGTCCGCAGGTACACCGACGCCTACACTCAAGCCCGTTGGCGATGTTAGCTGATGATGATACGGGACTTGGACTTGCGCTCCTCCAACGGACGCAGCTCCGCTTCCTGGTGAAGAACCCGTAGTGTTCTGGAGCGAGAGTGTGCCACTAGGAATCGGAAAACAGTCCCCTGGAAAGGCAGCCGCCGCAGCATTAATAATCATTTCATTTGTTCCTGGAGGTAAGTTCTCTCCATCAATGATAGTCTCTGTTTCTCCATTACCATGAGTCACAACCACAGTTGTGGTTGTCGTCGTCGTTGCAGTACCTGGCTGGCTCGAAGTCAATCCCAAATTGAGAGAACCAGAGCCAGGAGGACCTGATGGCGCACACAAAGAGATTTGACCAGGGATGCCGGTGTTATACGCCCCAGCGAGGACTTGTGTAAAGTCCAACATTTCCGCCGGAGTACCTTCAATCAAATTGAGGGGTTCATATGTGCCCGCCTCCACGAAACCTTTCTTGTCCCCTTGATATATAAATTGGGACTGGTGATGAGTCATTATCTATTGAAAATAAGAGTTTTAATTAATAAAAAAGACAATGCAAAATAATATAGATTTCGGTCGATGATAAAGAGATACACACATATAAACGCATACTTTTATAATAGTAGAAATCCGCACATATATCATTAGAAACATGCATAATATGTACATTTAAAGAAGTTTTGTCAGAAAGTCTCAACGGTTATTCGAATAGAATCTAACGCCGTTTGTACATAACGTTTCAATTCCATTCAAATAGTTGGGATACACCCCAAGATAAGGTTACACGTATGCAATTGCTTGCACACAACTAATCTTTCAAAGAATCAAATTTGTTTCGAGTAGAGTGCTTGTCTTGTCAGAATTTTGTTTACGTAAAAAATAATAGCAATAGAAGAGAGCAAAAAGCACATGAACTACATACAATACACAATAATGTATAATTTAAAAAATGTGTATGTAAAATGATTTAGATTTAGCCACAAGTCAGGTGAATTGAATTGAAATCAACTTTAGGAAAGATTTATAACAGCATAATACGAGGATGTAATTCTTGGAGTTATCTGATCTATATGAAACCAGAACAAGAACAAAGGATAGGATTTTGGTTTATTTAGGACTTTGTGCTAACGGAAAGGATACAGCGTCAAAATTTTGATTTACATTTACGGCATGATCATATCTGAATGCATAGTATTAGCCGAAAAGATGGATTCTATGTATTTTTTCAAAAGACCAAACCCGTTTCAAAGCTATCCACCACTACACCAGACAGGCGTAATTTGTCCAGGAATGTTACAAATATAGTTGAATATATAAAAAAAATTAACTGCAAACGCAAAATATAAATTATTTAACCAGCGATTATATTTTTATAAGTATGACGTTCTAAACGTTTTAAAAAAGTTGGGACTTTCTAATAAATAATATTGTTTTATATTAAACAATTTATCTAGACTTTTTCATCCACGAATCGCATTTATAATGCAGTTTAGCGGAGATTTGGGATTTCTTACTTATATCATTACACAAATATATTGATTTATATGCGGTGATTTATATTTCTCTCAATATAAAAGCATTGTATTTTTTTATAGTTAAGACATACCTGATGTTGCACCTGCATCTGGAGAAATGTAGGAGAATGTTTTTGGCTTGGATCTGAAACAGTTCCAATTTTCAATCCAGCATGACTTAACACTGCTGCGTTGGCAGCTGCGGCTTGTGACCTGAGAGATTCTGCAGGCGACATTAGCATTCCTGCACAACTTGCATTTGCCGAATTGTTTGAAACTGCTGTAGTAGAATTTGGAGATGATGATGATGATAAATGTTGTTGTTGTTGTTGGTTGGTGGAGTTTCCTTGAAGTTGTAACTGGATAGTTTTCTCATTACCGGTCATGTTTGCACTTGCTTGCTGCTGTTGCAATAACTGTTGTTGTTGTTGGAGTTGCTGTTGCAGCTGCTGCTGGAGCTGGACGTGCTTTCTCGCACTTGGCTTATTTGCCTTTGCCTTTGGTCGTTCACTAATGGCAGTAGCTGCAGTGACTTGTGATGGAACAAGCGGGGGCCCTGTTGTAGGAGGAGCACATGTGCCAGCTGTTGGTGAGACGGGTGACACCAAAACACCACCTCCTGTAGATGAAGCACCACCACTACTACCACCAGATGAGGAGGAACCAGCGATTGGGGATGTTAAAGCAGAAGTTGGCGTGATGATTCCGCCACCACCAGTTGTTTCCGCAGCTCCTGCAGCAGGTCTTTTGACGTGTTGATGCGTGTGCGGTGGATGTTGATGCACAAGAGCGTGACCTTGCTCAGACTTGGCAGTACATGCGGTGCAAACATCTGGGATTACTGAAGAGGTGGAAGCCGTCTTGCGCGGTGGTACATTACTTGATGCGGGTGATGAGGAACCCACCTCACTTTTGTTCGGTAGGATTGCAGATACCGACACTTTCCCGTCACTCAATGGCAAGTTGAAATTCTTCAAATTTTGAGCTTCTCCACCACCTCCAGCCCCTTGATTTCCGGATGATTGTTGTTGTTGTTGCTGCTTCACTTTTACCACCGGTGTGCCGTCAGTTTGACTCGCGTCAGTTGATTGTTTCTGCAAAGATGAGAAGGTATGTATATATTAATCTATTATATATTATTATTATATCAAGTCAAAAATATTTTAAAATGTAGAATGCTATTTATTTGCTATTCCCGATCGCTTACCTTCCCTACTTGCGCAGCCGCGGAGGAATCTAACGTCGAGGTTGAGCGACTTTTGCGCAACACGGATTTATTCTGGGCTGACTGCGCCCCACCTTTACTGGCATCGATCCCTTGAGACTTTTGCGCAGCGGCGGAAGCAGCAGCTGCCTTTCCTAGCTGTGACTGCTTGTTGGCAGCAGCACCCGCAGCAGACTGACTTTGTTTCTCTCTTGGTGGATAGTCAAGCAGAGCTCTAATGACATTGGTATGACCACCCCTTGCAGCTTCAATGATCATTGTTGCTCCATCTTTCAGTTTATGAAATGGATTTGCACCGGCAGCCAGCAGGGCTTCGACAGCAGAAATGTGTCCCCCAGCACAGGCCAAGGAGAGAGGTGTATGGTCATTGCTAGCTGTTTGGCGATTTACATCAGCACCCTTCGCAAGCAAATACTTGATCACGTCCAGGTGGCCACCTCGACAAGCCTTCATCAAAGGGGTGCGTCCACCTTCCGAAAGATGTTCAGGGTCCGCTCCCTTTTGAATGAGGAGTTCCACAACGTCCACATGACCATTCTCGCATGCGTAAGAGAGTGCCGTGTCACCGGTCTGCGTTTGGCGTGTAATGTCTGCTCCACGGTCCAGCAAATACTTGACAACTTGGTAATGACCTTCTTGCGATGCTTCCATGAGTGGAGTGGAAGCACCCAATTCAATGTCGGCTCCCGCATTACATAATGTGTCAACAACGTCCAGGAAACCACCGCAAGCAGCTAATGTCAGGGCTGTTTCATGAGTCTCCTCAGTTTGGGCGTTGATCTTGACGCCATGCTTCAGGAGACACTTTACTACGCCTAGGTGTCCTTCTCGAGCAGCTTCCATGAGGGGAGTGTAGCCTTCATCATTCACCTGCAACAACAGAAACCGAACATAATGATTAATTTCAACATAAACATTCTTTCACTTACTAATGGTAAATGTAACAATTATTTCCTCAATTTCAGAATTTAACTCTAATTTCCTATTATATTTCGTACTCGACACGATGAACACAAAATATTTTGGTTTTCTAAGGCGCAGCATTCTGAACAATTTTCCTTGTCTTCATCAACATTCTCCCAATTGTCACAATCATGAATATTGAGAAGCTCCAGTAGCAAGATGACATCCGTTCTGTGCAGAAAATGGGTTTGTTCCATCGGTTGTGGCTCTTGCAAACATGTTATGAATTCGCTATCAATCGCCAGCTCTACTTTTCGTTTTTCAGCCTCGCTGACAACTTTATTTACAACGGGGAGGACGACTAATTCTATGAAATTTTCAAAGTCGCCGAAATTTTGGATGATTTTGGGAGTTGTGCTGAAAAGTTTCCAAAAGTAGGTTCCAATCGCGGTAGATTTGCAACTGCCACATGGACAGTCTTCAGGTGGATGAAGCTTGATATTATTACACTCGTAGTTATTACCATTGCTCCATTGCTTCCTCTTCTCAATGACTACTTGGCAAAGGGCAGTTGTCAACTGCACCATTTTTATTTCTACACATCCCGACGGAAGGATGTCACGTTTGTCGTCTTCAGTTAGCAGCTTTTGTTTATTATCTGCTTCCTTGACTTCATTATCACCATCTTCCTCCTCCGAGTCCACTGACATGAGTGACATGGCTTCCATTTCACCTTCCAGGTTTTGGGTTTTCTCACAGTCGTCATTATCTTCATCTTCCTCATCACTTGGAGGGGGCGAATCAGATGAATAGCCGTGCTGGGAATTGCAAAACTGATAAAGTTTCCGCAAAGCAGCTTCAGTGTCATTTTCATTCAATGTTTCTTCCTCACTTTCGCCATTCTCGCTCGCAAACCCATTATTTTGTAGCTGCACTTCTTCTGTTGGTTGCATTTCCTCATTTTCATGTGGGGAAAAACAACGCTGTAATAAATCCTTTCCATTTGGACTCTTCAATTTTTTTGAAACATCTTCTTTCTCGCCCTGCTCACCACTGCCCCAGTGTGATCCCGCTCCTTTTTCGCTGAGACATTGAAGGTCATCATTATCCTCATTGGACGAGTCATCAGAACAAAGATGAGCAACACAGGTGTTATTACCATCCTCATTCTCCTGATGGCAATGCTCATTTTTATTTTCATTTTCATTCTCCTCCTCAAGAATTTCAGAATCGAAGGAGCCACACGATGAAATACTTCGCAGATGCTCATTTTCATTTTCATTTTCATTCTCCTCCTCAAGAATTTCAGAACCGAAGGAGCCACACGATGAAATACTTTGCAGAACAGCCAATTCCTCTTCACTCATACGAGGAGAATGGGCAATGGCAAATCCACTTTTAAGGTGGTAATCCTCTCCAGCTTTCAAACACAACTGGCAACCATCATGGGGTAAACATCCCCTTCCTTGCATTCTTCGGCGTGCACGCATTCTCCTCAAAGGTGGTTTCGACTTTGGCTTGGAAGCAGGCTGCGGAATAGGAGAAGCAGGACTTTCGGCATTAGTATCGCTTTCGCTTTCCTTCACAGGTTCTGGTTGTGGAGGTGGTGGCACATCATCTTTTTTCGCTTTGGGAGTCGCATTAGGAACCGAAGGAAGTCGAGAAGTCATATGTGCTGTTGACTGCAAATTTGCAGTAGGAAAAGGACGCTTCTTCTGGCAACCATGAGTTAAAGCCGCTCGAGCAGCAGCCTTCCTCTGAGCCCGAGAGTAAGGGTGTGCTCCACAACATTCCATACAGTGCATGGTACAGGTACAAGAGATTCCTGACTCCATCAAGAGCTGTTGAGCACTTTGGGCCGTGGTTGTAGCTACGGTGGCTGTCACAGTAATGCCACCTGCAGTTGTCGTCGCAGATTCCACTGTTGTTGTTAATGCCATAGCAGATTTCGATGGGGATGCGGTAGATGAGGAACCCCTGCTCTTCATATACGACGGCTTAGTTCGAGAACGACGACGAGCTCCACCTCCTTTTGGTTTTGACGCCATAGGGCACATTCCAAACAACTGAAACCACTTCTTAACTTGCTCTGCTTCAGTTCAGTAACTACTTAAATCGTATCTTGGATCTACAATTTAGAAACCAGACTACCACAAATGCATTTAATATTAAATGTATCAAATGCACAATTGAAAATCACAAAATACTAAACTTGTTTATCACATTATATCAACCATCCATAAACAGTCTATTCTTATCTTGGCCAAAACAATGTCCGTAACTGCTGACTAACACTTTATACATTAATTATTAATCGATCGATATTCACTAAACACAGTAATACTACGTTCCTAATCTTCCCTGTCTCGTTCCAATTTTACTTTGCCGAAACTTAGCGTGCAAAATGCATCAACAAAAAAAAACACTCGGAAAATAATAACAAATTATTATTAATCTCCTTCGAAATAAGGAATGTTCCAAACAACTTCCGCATCTAAAAATTCCCTAGCCGCAGAGTTTAGAAATGATTTTCATTTTTAAAACTCAAATTTCAAGGAATCCGAGTGAGCTCAGTAAATAACACGACAAGATGCAAGGAGTCAAGTTGTGATTTTCCATCTTATGGCCATGCCGCGTACATAGAAGCAGATACATAATATTTTTTCCACATCAAGTCATCATGATCGTGAGTTCATAAACCTGACTTGCCTTGCTATTACGTATACAGGCATCTTATACACAAGCTTGTACTTTTCCTGACTCTTTTGGTATTTGGTTAGGATGAATGCGAATATTTATGTATTATGCAAATTTTTCGAAACTTGAAACTATGAAATGTACTCGGATCTGTATGTAAAGGCATAAATTATGAATCTTTAGTATAAAATACCTAGTTAGTACACTTTACTTTACTAAATCGTATGGAAGGTTAATGGACATGCAGTTCCATTTCAAATGGGCACCAAATTATATAATTGCATGAAATTATATATAATTGGGTCCCTTTTATGTTCAATTCGGGTACCAAAGTCTGTACGTACGATAATTGACTACCTCAAGCCAAACGGACAGTTTATATAGTACATAAATACCTACTTGTACGCTCATTCATATGGCATATGGACGACGAGTTATGTATGGAAACCTGTGTCATGTTTTGTCTCTGACGTAATTATTTTGTATAGATTAAACGATTCTTGATCTGGTACTGAATTTGGAACGAGACTGACGAGAAAATTAACTTACGATTAGCTTATTGCCCCTGAAAGAAAGAAATAACTTTAAGACTTTCTCCTACTGTACTATATTTTATAACTATTGACTTTTAAACTATTCTTACTTTCTCATATTCGTCCATTATTTGCTTTTCAAACCACTGATATTTCCATCCAGAGATTTGATTTTGAAGGGGCAACTTTAACTACCTATTATTACATGTTTGCATGTAAGCTGTATTGTATTAACCATATATCACTTGATTCAAGAATTCCTCAAAACGTTCTCTATCCAAATATTACTGCCTTTAGAATAAAATTTATCCTACTCTCACTTCTTCTAGACTAATTGAATATTGCCTACATATATCGCAAAACGTAATTTGATCAAGAGGTTGATTCAAACTGTGTACACTATTTAAGTTTAGATACCTAATTATCATCCTCAACCTACAAACTTAATGTATTCCTGATTGATATTTATCGTAATGGTATATTAAATTAAATTACTCTTATTACACTTAAATGCCTAACTTTAAGTGCAAATTGTAACGCTAAAAAATAAGCTACGCTAAATTGAACAAATTTCCTATTACGCATCACAACCCTATGATATGCTATGATACCTAATTGTCACTTCTTGGAAGACATTATTATTATTATGAAGCATTTGTTTGTTTCTTTCCCAAGAATTCTATGTACATACATTCGAATGGAATGGAACAATAATATATATTATATACACTCTATTACAGCTATTCACTTTTTCACCATATTAAATCAAAGTATTCATATAACAGAAATTTTTACGTGAAAAACAATGCCCATTATACTTTTCACGAAGGCAATGAATTTCAACGTAAAAAGAACAATCGAAGAGTTCAGTAACTGAGCCTCAGTCAAAAAAAAGCCTAAATTAATTAGCTTATTATTACTCACCTCTTCGATGTTTGCACCACGTTCAATTAACAACTCTGCTAACTCTACATGTCCCCCACAAGCTGCAAGCGTCAGAGGTGACTCAAAGCTGTCTGCTGGCATGTTGACCTGTATATTGTTATAATAAGGAATTCGTTATTTAAAAAATTCTTAAAGTGTGCTATAACATTACGCTGAGTAAGCAGCAAACACCATACCTGAGCGCCGGAATCCAGTAGAAGCCTTGCGACTTCTACATGGCCATCCATGGACGCCTCCATCAGAGCAGTATGCATTTCATCAGTTTTATGTTGCTGGGAACAAGCACATAAAAGAGTTCCATTAGTTCCAAATTCATTTTAACCACAGATGGTTGAAATCATAAGTAAAAACTGAAAGTGTGTCATTATTTTGGGTATATGTGTACCACCTGGTCAGCACCGGCTTCCAAGAGGAACCGTACCATTTCCAGGTGACCTTTGTAGCAAGCTACGGTAAGGGCCGACTCCTTAAACTCGTTCGAATGGGTATTGATTCCTGCACCATGTTCTAAGAGGATCTGTGTACAAAAAGAGAAAGCGTTACAGTAGGTGTAACAGTAAATGTAGAGACCAGAATAGTGAAAGTGTTGTGTTTTTGTTTTATACCTTCGCGACGCCCACGTGTCCTGCAGAAGCAGCTTCCATGAGTGGGGTATGTCCATTTTCGTTGTTGTCTTCGACCCTTGCACCGGCCTTTAACAACTCCCGAACAATATCCTCGTGGCCCGCAGCGCAAGCGTACATTAATGGACTGTTACCACAAGCTGACTGAGCATTGACATCAGTACCGTGGGTGAGGAGGAGCTTGACGAGTTCCAGGTGACCTTGGGACGCAGATTCCATCAGAGGAGTGAGGTCACCCTTGCTTCCGCGGTCATCAACATTCGCCCCCATGGCGAGAAGAACCCTTGCCAACTCAAAGTAACCGGAGGAGCAAGCTAGAGCTAGGAGACTGTCACCTTCTTCCATAGAGTCATTTCGGCCTTCTTCCATAGACTTCCGTTGAGAATCTCGCATCCGGTTTATGGCTGCCGATGCTTCCCCAAGAGCTGATGACACGGTTAAGGTAAGCTTGCGCAGGTTTTCAGGATCCGACATCAACTTCCCATCAGTAAAGCCGGCAGCCTCAAAAAACGCCTCGAGCCTTGCTTGAGCGTCCGGTGGGATCCCTTGGATGGAGGCAGAATCGGGATCAGGAGGAATGAGGAAACCGGAAGGTTCTAGACCGTCTTCGTCGTCGTCCTCCTCTTCATCCGATTCGTCCCTCTCCAGTGACTCATCAACTTCACCCTGTATTTTCATGGAAAATAATCAAACATGAAAACGTGTTCCTTTAGTGAAAGTGAAAGCCTTTGTCTCACGTCGCCCAATATACTGTCTTATTAACTATTCCCCCACTATCATTGTCCTTATCACTCTCTTCCCAATATTTAGTTTGGTCAGATATCTTAACATTAGTCACAAATGTCTTCCTGCATCCTCTCATCAACTTCCACAATAATATCCTCTTCTAAAATGGAATCGAGGTCCAGCTCAGGGTCCAGCTCAACTAATCGTAAGTTCAATATTTCCACTGAAGGCCTTCCCTCATAAAGAGCATTCCACCTCATTTCAAACTCAATGCGATCGTGTTCATAAGTATTCAGATCAATAAATACATCAGCACTAGGCACTTCGTTTTCATTCAGTAAAAATTCAGATGTAACTGGCTCAACATCGCCCTCAGTGTTCGCCTCCTCCTCAGGCTCTTCGTCCTGTGGAGGTTTTACAAATACTTTCCTAATATCTGGGTCCAGAAAAGGAGTTTCAAACCCCATCGTAGATTTAGATAATTCGTATTCGTTCTCTAACACGCTTCATTGTTCGCGGATAACTCCTGCCCTAAACCTTATTGAGTCGTGCTAACCATGGGCAGATTGTCAATGTGAAAGAAAAAGTGAGCGAATTATGGTAGATGAGTACGGAGTAGATCTAAAAGTATATTAGTCATGCTAAATCAAATCATCAGGGTAGGCTAAGGATTTCTTTAAAATGGCATGTTCTTTGTGTACTTGATGCATGCATTATGCATTTGAGATTATTGTACTGTGAAGCTTGGTTTAGCGGGTGCTGGAAAATTGCTAAGCGTGGTTCATTTTTCCAAAGCACAATGGAGTGTCCACACAATATAAACTGAATGCCTAGTGTTCCTATTTATATAATACCAAGTTCATATTAGATACATAACGGTAAGATGGTAAGATTATAAGATTCGATTCTGGTAATTTTAGACATAAGTCAGTATGACACAGAGACCTGTCGTGCTCAAACTTTTCAAACTCGAATCTAATCCTAATAATATCCCAAACATCCAATTGCAAGATGAAATATTAGTAATAATCTTAAAACTTATCGCTTGCCATTCCACCGAGAAAATGTATTATCGTGCGTGAGTAAGTAACAAAGTATACCCACAATGCTTACAGTAGGCTCTCTGTCTGTACGCAACTTACTGTTTAGCATTCACACGTATTAGTTAGTGTCGGTCCATCTGCATCTTAATCTTATCACCATCCATGACTCTATGCAAATCTGCAGAATGTAATGTAACAACTTCTTTGTGAGACACACATTTGATGTTTGCCTCGCTTAACCCTACCTCTTCTAGCTTAACTCTTCTGGCTTAAATCCGCTCGCAGTTATTCAGTAAAAATTAGTAGCTACTCAAAACGTCTGTGTGTTGAAAACATTCTGAAAGTATTTCCCTATAAATCTTACAAGCCCGATTTTTTCTTTGTCATTCTAAAGACAGGTTTGAGATTTGGCTCTAATTCTTGTTTAAGTAGAATTGGTATGTGATCATGTAGCAGTTTCGATCATGTAAATGCAAATGACATTATTAAAATCTTGTAATTTGGTGGTGTTGCACGGAAGTCAAAGTGAACCCATCTCATGATCATAATGATGCCAAGAAAACCTTTTGTTTATGACAACCCTTACCATACCACAAATATGATCATTGAAGCTACAAAAATCAAAATGGATTTTTGCTTTAAGTGCATTTTGATTTGAGGGCACAAGCCTTGGTTTGGTTTGGTTATTTAACCATTTTTTGACATGACACTTACTTGCTTCTGCCCAAGTTTATAGCATTCATCTGCACACTTCCGTACTATTATTTAGCCCAAGCCGAGGGCAATGGTAAGCCGAGTTGAGACCACAAAACCAAAGCTGCTCTTTCTGGAGAACAGATTATATATTGGAGTAAGCGATGTGATTGTGATGGGATGCACATCATCACTTCGATGTGAGCAAGAAGCATACAAAACCAACACCATATTATTAGGGAGAAGACGGAAGAGTGGAGTAGTAGTGGAGTGCAGTGACTTTGACTGACTCGCTGCTAAAATAACATAACAGAATATGGACAACTGGACCGCCTCAACTGATCGTGAGCTAAACCAAAACCTAACTGACGCTGGCTGACATTTTAGTGTCTAATGTGTGTTGCGTTGCATGTATCAAAATACACTCACACACACACTGAGCAACAACAGCTCCCCGTTCGTCTCTCAATCTCTGGCTGCTGCTAAAATTATGTAAATACGCTAACTAACTGCATCCATTCATTTCATGAATGATCATCATCACATAAATATTCCACTATTCATTCATGATGGTCAAACTAATAACCCTTTTTATAATGATTCTCAAAATGTTGTCGAATGCTTGTGCGTATGTAATGTTGAATGTACAACATATTTGTCTGCCACTCATACACTTTGCTTGTTATAAGAAATGTATGGGAATGTACGACGTAATTTCGTTTTCTGTCAAGTGTCACTGAGGATATGAGGAAGGGCATTAAAAATGTATGTATTCTTTTTATGAAAGTGTCACCTTTTCTTCCACTCGTGTGGTGGGACATAAAAATGAAAGACGAAACGGAAGAGCTTTTTATGCATAATCAATATTATCATGAGCAGCCGTTCCAAAAGAGCTCTCGACTTTCCTTGCTGTTTTTTTTGGCATTGCAAATTCAAGTGATTTGCATATATGAAGAAGAGTGATAGGATTTTATGATATGAAAGTTGTTTTTGGAGGAGTAAAAATGATAAAGAACAAGATTTGTTTATGTTATGAAAATGGATTCTTTTGAAACCGACAAACCAACCTCATCATCCTCTTCCTCTTCGCTGGAAGATCCAAGGTAGATGGGGGAGTTATAGGAGGACGCGGAATTATTGGCAGGACCACCTCCACCAGGGAGTGACCTCTCACAAGGCTCTGTCAGGTCATCATGTCCATCGAGCTCAAGCTCCAGTGGATTCTCGTCATCTTCGTCTGGGTCATCCTCATCCGGATCCCCGTCGTCTTGGTCGTACTCATCTTCCTCATCAAGGTCCCCATCTTCCCCTTCTAGGTCATCCACATCATCGCAATCCTCGACGACGTCTACCTCCAAATCATCCATGTCGTCATCCTCCTCCCCTGCTCCCAGCTGGGTAGCAGTTGTTGGAGGAACCGGAGAGGACGACGGGACAGGTGGAGGAGGAAGCCCGGAGGTGGCGGAGGTGTTGGCGTTCGCGTTCTCTTTCGACGTTGTTGATGACTTACTCTTACTTGAGGAACTATGAGGCTTACTTGAGGAGGATTTGCTTTGGTTATTCTGAGGCACGGATTTTGAGGTGGAGGAGGATGAGGAGGACGAGGAAGAGATTGTGTTGATTGATGATGACTTGTTGTTGTTGGTGCTGTTGGTGTTGTTGTTGTTACTCTCCTTTTGACTGGAAAGGTTTTGGATTTGGTTTTGGTTGTTCGCTAGCGACCCCTTAGCAGTTCGAGCACCTGGACCACTTTGAACGGAGGAGGGCGGAGAGCTCCCACTCGTCCCGCTCGAGCTAGTGGTTGAACCACCAGACGAGGAGGAGGAGGTAGAGGTAGTGGAGGATGTGGTCGAGGTAGCATTGTTATTACTCCCAGGTCCACCCGCACCAGCTTGTTGTTGTTGAGGTTCGGGTTTGGGACCACCACCTCCACTCGAAACTTTCGAGCTCATCCTCGACATATGTCCACGCCTGGAAAGAAAGCAATTTCCATTAATACATGGAACATATTCATCATCATCAAAGGATCAACAAATTCACTAACGTTCTCCACAAAACAAACCAAACCCTCTTCTATAACCTTATTGCCAACGAGTGTAAAAAACAAAAAAAAATCTCATACATTTAAAGCAAAACGTAAAATGTCACACGTTTTCAAAAGCTTGGAAAGAAATGCATGCACTGTATTTTCAGCATGTGTATCAAATCAAAATCAACTTGAGTGAACAAAGCAACTCAATTTTTTCATAACAAAATAAGGGAAAAGTGTGATTTTCAATCATTCATAATGGTATGGATTTGGATGATTGATTTACATTCATAAATGTATTTTAATTCCTTACTTGACTCGGCTGGACACGGGTTTCCGTTTCTTAATTATTCGAGGCGTTTTGGAATCTTTATAGGAAAACCGGTGATCCCACAAAAACAACTGTCATATATACAGATAAGTGTACCTATATATAGACGAAGTACATACACGTAACGTACGTACACGCTATTAACTGTTTCAAAGCCAATATATACTGTCTATATATACTGACTGCGGTGGTGAGAGTGAGTCCGTGCGCAAATTTTTTTGTGTTTTTTTCTTTCTTATTTGATTTGAATCCCTTAATCCTAGAAAGGAGAGAGAAAAGTGCAAAAAGAAATCATAAACACCATCATAATCCCATCATATCATTTTAGGAGACGCTATGCTGTCCTTTACAATGATTGACATTTACAGCAATATCAACAACAACAACAATAACATAACAATCAAACTAAAAACAAACAAAGACATTTTTTTTTGCACACTAAAAACCAAAATTCACAAAACCATTCACATTTTTTATCCAAAAAGAAAGCTCAATCAAACAAAGGTTTGCAAAAATTATATGAAAAAATGCTTTCCATTTGAGAATAACTTACTCAGATCAGACTGGATATTGATATTTATCTTGTATTAAACTTGTAATGTGATTGCTTGATTGTTTGTTGATTGACTAATTGAATATAAATAATATATAACCAATTAGTATTTTATACAATTTGAGTTGTATGTTTTAAAAAAAAGGAGAAAAAACAAACACTTTTGTTCTCACTTTATTTTGCTCAGAGTAGTAGTGTGTGTTCACTTTGCATGTATTCCCGTTTCACACGCTACATGTTTCATATCAATATCGTTCCTTCTCATCCAAAAGTGAGCAAAACACACACACAAAAATCCATCATGGATGATATTAATTAAGGTTGGTCCTATTTACCACTAAAAAATGCTTAACTACTAGTGAATAAATTCACAAGGTTGAGAGATTAGTACATATAAATCTCGAAGATGAATAGGAAGAAACAACAAGAAGATGAGAATGACGCAGGGTTGCATTGAATGCGTATATGACTTTCCTCTATAAAACTATTAAATTCTAGCTAATTGCTAACTACCTAACTACGTCTTTAGCTGTGACTAATGTGATATTGGATTGGATTTAAGTAGCATCCTCCTTTCATCGTACATAACAAGGATACGGGTAGGAATGTGATGGAATCCCAATCATTCTTTTGTGATAATTTGATTGGAAATCTTGGATTGGAACGTGAGCGTGAATCTGAACCTGTCAAATTTCTTCCCGTGTTGTATGTTATGTCGTCTACCCAGAAGAATCACAAACAACACGTCTTGTAATAAAAATCAGCATCCCTTTCCATTCTCCTGTTTCAGCAACATCCGTCACTCACAATTCAGACAAAGCCCAGCCTCGAAACCCAATAAGCCTTGACTGAAAGTGGAAATGGATTTTTGCTTTCTGTTTCACTTGTGTGCATTCAATTTGCATAAATAATAAAATGTCACAATGAAAGCGATAAGGAGGAGAAAACGAAGAAGATAAGAATATATT
>JAQGAP010002198.1:0-16055 GCA_034697805.1 Orchesella bifasciata | reverse complement strand
CATAGACGGCATTACTTAATTTCGTTTCTCAATAAAATATTTAGATAATCTGCAGGTCGACAGTTTTTCAGAAATTATTTGAGTAATTAAGGAAGGTTGTGAATTAGTTACCCTATTTCTAATGCAGTGGTTCTAAGCTTTTACAATCATCCTCATAAAAAGCTTCCAGCGCACTTTTATTTGCCTACATTTTGACAATTCTGGTATCATTGAGTGCTACAAATCAGGACAGATTCTTTGAAACATTGTCTCATAAATCAATAAAGCACTTAGTGAACAAGGGCAATTTTCACCTTATCGTGGATATATGCACACACATGTAGTTTGTTTTTGACAGCTTTCGATTAACTGATCCACATATCATCATAATTAGTCAATCTTACAATCCATGACCAATACTAACAACTTTCGTCAAATGAGTCAAGAGCGTTTTGTTTTTTGCTGGGCATGAATTTGATTTCAGAGATCGTGGCCACCCACGTTGCAAATTTTTAATCTGTCAATCATTTCATGTTTATACGGTGAAACACGTGCATGTAGGTTTACATGCAAGCCTATCTACGCAAGGTCACATGCTAGTGGGAAATATAATACAAAACACGGCAAACATAAAGGTTTTACTACTTCGGCTCAACACTTCTTCCATCATGGTGGATATCGCATAAGTTTTTGGTGCTCAGTTTGTGTTTAGAACAGCCATAGCTGGGATATCTGTGTCATGTTTTGTGTTGTTTTGCCAAGGTCATAAGTGAGTAAAGCATCATACTTACCGAATTTAATGTGAACGCATGCCGTAAAGAATGGTCTAAACTGGCATTGCTTTTAAACACTTGAAATGGTAGTAAAAAGGATGGAAATATAAACGGCAATTGTACAAGAGATTCAGGCAATGAAATGATAGTGATGACTGGCTGATCACCACATGAAGTAGTGATGCTATAAAAAAGCCACGTGTGTATAATGATGCATTGATGAAGTATATAAACTCTCAGTCGTCAAGAGGCAGTTCAGCTGTAGAGCCAGTTAAGTAATTTCGTCAGAAGTTTAGTTGTTGTTTATTTGAATTTTGAAATAGTTCTTATCAAAATGGCTCAGCTAGACCACAGTGAGCTGGGAGAACCTGCCAACGGCTTCCGTTTTAAGTTTGTCGAGCCTCCAGAATATGACGCAGTTTTGGGGTTGTTGGAAAAGTATCTGTATCCATCTTTGAGCCATGTGGGATACGATCCTCAGTTTCCAGACGACTGGAATCAGCTTTTCTTGAGGATGATGAAAGGAGGGAATAACCTGTCGTATATTGCAGTGCACATTGAAACTGGAGAGGTACTCTTTTCTTAGCTTTACTTAATAACAATGAATTTTTGTCTGGATGTTTTAGCATTTTATAAATTTTAAATGAAAAGATTGCTGCCTGTCGAATGGTTGACCTTGTACGAAAAGACGTTGTGTCCGACCTCAATGGAATTCCACCGTTTAAGGACAAGAAAAACATGGATATATTCGAGCTTTGTGGGGATATGTGCAAAGGCTGGGACATTTTCGAAACTTTTAACATAAACGAATACGCCGACATGTTTGGTCTAACGGTGGACGAGAAGTACAGGAGAAGAGGGCTAGCTACTGAAATGTATCGAAGAGGATTGAATTATTTGCAAAGGAGAGGAATCAAAATTGTTAAATGCAGCTTCATCAGTCCCTTCACAAGAAGAGCTGGACACAAGCATGGATACACCGAGCATCAGCGAAGATACTTTCATGATTGTAAAAATAAGGAAGGAGAGATTTTAAACCCTAGCTCTGATCCCACTGACTTTATTGATTTTGGCTACTTTGATTTAAGAAACAGAGAGATACAGTAAGAGAGAAAAACATTAATGTAGGTTTTACATAATGTAAAATGATGTTTTAGAAATTCAGTCAAACCCAAATTAAATCGGACAGTGCAATTGCCCTAACTGTAAATGTAATATGGACATGTAAAATATCCTGTTTGCATTCTACTTGAGTAAAATACACAACAATAATGAAAATATTTACCAGTTAATTATTGCAATCTTCAGATAGATGTGTTGTAGATGTTCTTTTACTGTGTTTTTATCTAAATAGGCTGAGGATTATAATGCTTAAAAAACTAACTATTATTCTTTGCATACCGTCTCATTGTAACTTAAAAAAGCATAGGATATTTTTGTATCTTGTGTGGAGAAACTAGTATAAATATAGGAGCACAATAGCGTACTACGATTTGATTCTCGTTTTCATTTCATCTGTAAATAAGTAGCACCAATTAATTCTAGCGAAAGACCGAGCCATTTTGTGAATGAACAAATGTTTTGTTTTGTAAAATTTATGTAGATGACACAATCCGGTATTGCAGTGGATATAAGGCTTCAAAATGTAGTAAAAGTCAATAACTGACTGATTACGTAAAGTTAAACAATGCCTTTTGGAACTTTAAACACCAAAATACATTCTTTAATGAACAGATGCCTCCTATAACTAGTTATCTAATTAGTTTTTGAATTATTAAATCGACAAAATACTTTTTATCATTGTTTAAATGCACAGCTTAGAAATCGTTTGGCAGTCGTATATATTTTCAGGTATTCCACCAGACACCACTGTTATAATGCAAATAGTTATTGCAAATTGCAAGCATTGAAATGAGGATTACGATAATTTTTTAGCATAATTTCCATAAAATTTAAATCTCACTACTGCTAGAAACTTGAACTGGAGAAAGTTTGATTTTTGTGGAATTTAAAGCAAGATGGTCAGCGAATGACTATTAGCTAATGATTAAAGGTGTAAAGTAATTAATTGCCGAGTCAGAGTCACCTGTTTCTGCATCATATTGTTTATAAAGTCCATGACATATTGTTGAATCACTTTATAGGAATAAGAGCTTTATATTCATTTCAAGAACGTAATGCACTGATCGTGAGATTAATTAATCACTTAATTACAGATCAGTTACTCCCGCTTTTTTAGACGGTCATACTAATTCTGTAGGACGTAATCAAGTTTAAATTTGAGCTGTAATTTCATCCAATATCAAGGCTTTAATTTACTAGGACGACTTTGTATATCAGTACTTGTTTTGAAAATAGCTGGATGGTGCAACTCAAATCTCTATCAATATATCAGGTACAATCGGGCTAAGACAAACGACAGGAAAAGCACAATTAGACTTAAAAGAACAAAGATACGTGTTATTTACTTACATAACATTCTTTTATATCGCAAGGTAGACATATTATGAATAATTTAAACATATTGATATGCCCCGATCATCCACTGTGCTTCCATACGTATAAAATTATAATAAGAACCGTTTCCAAAATATAACAGCCATTGTGTTATCTTAGATTTATTTACCATTTCCGTCGACATAATGAAAAGTTTTTTTCTAGTAAAAACCAATTGGTTTCACCATTGGCATACAATTATTTTTTCAGCATTGTGTTGCAGGTGCGAGTCGTTACATGGTGTTCATGGCTTTCATGACTGGATATGCTACCTTCAACCAACATTAAACACTTAATTGAATAATTTTTAAGGCATTAAAATTTATGATGGTAAATATAAAATAATATAGGGCATGCAGATGGATAGTTTTATGTTGTAAAGACGTAACGACGTAAGTGATTATGTCTCAGGAATTCTATCAATCAAAAGAGTCGTTACTTGGTGTTCAAGGATATATAAATATTATTAACGAATACTAATCGTGAATTGTGACAGTTTTCTGAAATATAGAGAAAAATCCTTTTTCTAAACTTGCTTGATGTCTCCCTGTGCACTCTTCGAATTTTAAACGCTGTTTGTTGTGAAAAAATGCTTCTCACACACATGTAAGGAGACTAGATGCTTTGGAAATTATGTAGATTACGAAGTGGTAACTGATTTAGTTAGTAATTTGAGACTATTTGAAGAACGTAGTCCAGTCGAGGATTTTATCTACTATAAAATGCACAAATCTTACTCATCCAATATTCAAGTTAAATAAATTGCTTCTTTGCGTGGTAATCTGAATGCGTGTTAATTCAAACTTATTTTTCAGAAATTTGATTCATCTTTCATTATCAGTATTTAACATTAGGTGGCTAAAATTTTGTCGAAGAAAACCAGCCTATCTAAGTTATAGATAAAAATATTAGAACGAACTAAAAAATATTTGATAGACTCCACAATACAACTAAGGAAGTGCTACGCGTTAGCCGGCCTGCGTTTGTTTGGCTGTAGCGTCAAAACTACGCAATATTTTTGAGTGGACGATGATTTAATGTGGAGAAAATTCGATGCATATACACGTTACATAATTTCATAGCTTCTACAGCCAGTCATTTTTCAGCAGGAGGACAATTTGTGAATGTTGTCTAAAATCAATTTTTCATGGCAATTTTGACCATTTTCAGAATGTTACAACCAAGACATGGCTAATGTATTTTGTGAATTTCTTGCTGTTTAGGAGAGGCCGTCCTAATATCTCTAAGAAACGCTACAGACCTTTTTCCCAAGTCCACTAGTTTGTGTTCTGTGAATTGATGAATTATGCTATTTTCCCCAAAAACTGCAATTTTCGTCGAGACAAAAAACGCTAAATTTCGAAGCTGTCAGAAATTTTCGATTGAAGATGCATATAAAAAAATTAATATGCACGATGGTCCCTGCGTCAGAAGAGATGTATAGAAACCAAATTAAATAATTTTTCATTTGCATGTACCAAAATATGCCATCAAAATTGAAAAAAGTGGAGAAAACCATACTTTTGGAGTAAGTTTTTGAATTGCTTTGCTCTCCAAACATGGCTTATTTTAGTAGGTCCTTTTCCCGAGAGGTAAATCTGCATCGAATTTGCTTCTAATTAAATCATCGTCCACTCAAAAATATTGCGTAGTTTTGACGCTACAGCCAAACAAACGCAGGCCGGCTAACGCGTAACACATCCTTAGTAAACAAATGGGTAAAACATTTAATAACACGAAATATTTTGATTTTGATATGTTGTTGTAGTAAAATTATGCTAAAATTTTAATGCGTCTTTTATTTATTACTATAACGGTAGATTCGACACTGCCTGTGTATTGGATCATGTAAGCGACTTAAATAACCTGTTAGTGGTTAAGTAAAATGTAATTTGAGAGCAGTGTACAGTAGTGTATGAGTATCAGTGTTTCGGTTCAATGAAAATTTTCTAAAGTTTACCAGCACTCGAAGGTACACTTTATCAATCAAGCTCTTCAGATGCCTCCTTATCAAAATATATGGTTTCAGCACGGCAGAAACTGGGTGGACAACTTAGTCAATTATTTATTGAAATGCATTGACAGCTGTAGATATTTTTCTAAAAAAAATCATGAACCACTGCGCCAGCTTTTTGCTTGGTATGCTAGCGACACAATATAGTACCTTAGTATTAAATCTAAGACGGTTCAAACAGTCAGTCGAGTTCTCTATTTCCGTTTTCCCTTGGAGAAGATTCATAATTCATCTGAAACCAATGAAATCCACCTAAGAGCAAAAGTTTATATATTTGATTAAATAGCCATATTTTTGGTTTTAAACTGACTCATTTACATTTTCAACTGAAGAGAAATCCGCTGTGTTTGAACGGGAAGTTCCAACAATAATTCTACAGACAACCCTAACGTCTGAAGATCTGGAGCCGCCAACATGAGCAGTGACCTAGAGAAATCAATCTAACAATCTAACTCTTTCTAAAAAGTTTCAAACCTTACATATATACTGAATACATTAAAAAATAATGCACAACTACATTTACACCTACCATCAGAAAATATTCAAGATCTATGATTCCACATCCTCCTAGTTTTGTTGAAAATATCACTCCTTCAATGGGCATTACCAAATCACCACGCCAAATGTCACCTTCCGAATAGGTACCACGCGAAATCTTCCGAAACTACGCAACGCAGAACGTTCAACGATGCATCGGGTGTGATTGAGATTGGCTTGTATGGTAAGCATACGCGACGTAGAAAAGGATTGACAATGGTATAAATTTATCTTGATGAATAGATTAAAGTCTTGCGCTATTCGAGATATTACTAAAAGTAAATGGAGCTTTCGTCCTTCGTTATTTCTTTTACAAGAGTTCTTGGATGACTATTCATTAAGCAGGGTTTCATTGTGATTATGAAGGCTGAGAATTAACGGAAGGTGTTCTTGACGGTGTTTTCCGGGTTAAGGAAGTGGTCGACTAGAAATGGGGAACTAAAACTGTCAGACCTACCACTGAAAATGAGTATGCCTTACAGATGGCTTCAACAACAGGTTTTAAAGTTTATGTTAGAGTTGGTCGCTTTCGTATTTTCAAAGGTCGCAGGTCAGTCAAATATTCGGACTTTATGACGCATTTAAAGCACACATGAAAGTTCTTTTGCTTTCATGCTGTTGCGGTTCTTAACTTATTTGGTAAATATACCCCTTGAGGATGACTATGGGAAAAATTCTGATGAAACATTTGCCCTCAAACTATATTCTCTGCAAGCGGCTAATATATTGTTGGCATTCCCAGCAGTGATATCATATTTGTGTGCTGTTTTTTTTAAATTTAAATCTGGATATGTATATGTGTTATCGCACACTCCGACTTGTCCAATAATTGAACACACTCCATTTCAAGAAAGACTGAATTGCGATTGTGAATTTGGGTTGTGTAATCAGGTAGCGTACGTGTAGCAAAAGAAAACGAATGTTGTTTTAAGAAAGAGTAACTTCGAAATCGGTATAATAGTATGTACAAATAATGAGATTGTTTTATATAAATAGCCACTTGGTCTTCGCAACTGCAAAACAAGAGAAAATTACAAGGAGGACAAATATTCAAGGTTTCATACATGTAATATATGACGGAACCAATTCCATAGTCCGTAAGGAATTTTAGGGATGGGGATTCGCACTGGAGGTTGTAAGTAAGGAGGTCTCGAGTCAAAGGATAAATTGCTAGAAGTTGGTCAGATAAAATCGGTAAGAAACACATTCAACAATTTAACCATTTCTGCAATCCAAATGTTGGTTTTGACTTATTATGTAATGATATTTAGTAACCTATAGAAAACCAATGTTGGCGTTTTTTCAAATCAAAATTATGTGCAATTTGAGCCGCACTTGAGCTCACCCACAACCTCTCATTCTCAACAATGGACTCCTCCTCACTACCACAAATGATTTGTGTACAGTGTTGTGGTCCACAACTTGTGGAATGCTTAGGTAACAAGCTCGAGAAAAAAAGTGACAAAGCGATGAATCCGTTGACTTCAAGTTTCTAAATAATAGAAGTGAACAATTTCAACGCCAAAAGTTTCCCATACTTTCAAAAATTTACAAATCAGATATGAGTTCCCGTTTCAGGTTCTTACCAGGGATGGGCAAAATACATTAGTTCCAATCCAAATACAAGATACAAAATACAAAATACTCGGTATAGCCCAAAATACATTTCCCAAAAATGGCTTCAAATACAAAATACTGTATTTAAAATACTTTATGAAATACAAAATACTTTTTATGCACAGCTATTAGAAAGTACGCCATTACCTTTTGATAGTGTTAATAAAATAAATTTAATGTCAGTCAGTCCATATTTGTTTAGAAACAGGATGATAGGATGCAATTATAAAAACTTTTATTTTGATTAATTTGAATTTTTGATAACCAGTTACTCTTCAAAGTGAGGTAAAAGGCAATGAATGCGTATTGATTGTTTAAATTCAATGTTTTGTGTTTGACCCTCATTCAATTGAACTATGAACCAAGTCAGGATCATAATTTAAAATTCGAATTAATTTTTTCTTTTGGTATCTATGATATATGTATAAAATTATGTAATAAAAGTGCTAAAATCCGGTATAAACTTGTTAGTAGATGCTTAACAAGCATTTGATGACAACAAAATTAGTATGCATTTCTAATGAACCCACAGATTAAGCATTGAATCTACCCATGACAGTCCTAAAAGTATTTTGAAATGCATTTTGTATTTTAAATACATTTTAGGACATCGCTCCAAAATACAAATGTATTTTAAATACATTTGCTCAACTACTCATCAAAATACAAAATACAAAAATGTATTTTAAATACGTATTTGAAATACACTGTATTTTAAATACATCTATTTTGCCCATACGTGGTTCTTACGAGTGTAACTTGAAGATGTTCACAGTTTTTCTGGCTTAATACAAACAGAAACAGAGTCTTCAAATCGGTTACCTGTTGATAAATCAAAATCATGCAGTGAGTTATTCAATTCACCGGAGTTTCCCTTTGTAAAACAGTTGCCACATGCCATTTTTCCAAATCGAATTAAGAGGTTAAAATGAACTCCACGTGATATCATTTCCTTTTTTACTGCATAAACACAGATGCTATGATTCTGGAAGTAAATGGAACAAATCATGTTCATACTTTGTCGCTTTGAATTAGGAATACACACTCTGTTTAACTACCCGGTAGATTTTTCGGGCGGCGGATTTTCAAACCAAACTATTTCTATTTTGTAGTGAGGATGAGTGAAAGGAAGTTTTGACCCGAAAAGAAACCGGGAGTTTCTTTCTGCCCATGCTACAGACACGGACATCCAAACCGAGTTTTTTCTACCTGCGGTACAGACAAAACATTTATGACCAGCATTTATTAGGTGTCGGCGTGGAGATAAAAAAACATCCACACTCGTGCATTATATAGTGTGCTATAAAGTGCTCGCGTTGAACCTCAAACTTTTTAGGAGAAAACATATAAACGATCACGAATGATATTATTGTTTTGTATCAGCCATTATTTATGAGGTCGTAAAATTTGCAAGCGTTAAACTCCAAAAATATTTGCTCGGGTAGCAGCGTTTAACAAAATCTTGTAAAAGGTTTCCTCTTCGGGTTATTACTGCTTCTGTCAGCTTACTGAGGGTGTTTACTTTAACTTTGAACATTTTGACGCCCCCAAAAAGGGGTGCTTTCTTTTAAAATGATCTAAAACCAATACACCATTCTAATCAGGTGAGTCTGTTCTTCATTTTCCGCTGTCGTTAATTTTTTTGGTGAAGCCATGCTTAGACAAATTTCACCGGAAGTGGAATCGCCCATTTTAGAGCTTTCCAACAGTAACTGCAGTCAAAAAGCTACAATTTCAACATCTTAGAAGCACAGAATTCATGTGTCGAGGGTCACAATCCACAATACAATTAATTGCAAAGGAAAAAGAAGGGCTACGCACTCTTTAGGAGCCACCACACCACCAAAGAATCGAGTCAAGAAAAAGCGCACACTAGCCGTGATCTGGAAAGTCGACCTTTTCACCAAGAAAGAAAGTTCGTGAGATGGCTTAAAGGTGTCAAATTTCTCCCTTTACTGTTTATAACATCATTTATAATGATTTGGGGAAAAAATACTTTTAAAAAAACTGCCGTTCATGCGTTGAAAGACATTCATCGGGCAAACCGGAAGTCAAACAGCAAGACCCTCTACGAAGAACATCTGGTGGGTGGAAAGAGTGAGTTAGTCGTCACACTATACGAGGCATGGTTTTTCCTGAATGACTGCAACGGGTCGAGAAAATTCTGCCATGCGAAGCAAAAATATGCGGTGGGGAACTTTGTGGCTTAGAAGAAAGAAAAGTTAAGTAAAAAATTTATGGTGATGGGTGCTTTGCGTGGGCGGGGGGTACTTCTATGGTTTAGGGTTCGACCAAACGTCAAAATTTATGTTCAGTATTACATTGAGCACGTTTTTAAACCCATAGTCCAGGTCCACATCCCAAAACTTTGTGGAGAGGACGCCTACAAAGTATTTGTACACCACGACGCTGTCCCAACCCACACCGTTTGTTTGATTGCTGCTTACGTCAAGGAGGTCAATGAAAAATTTGGAAAAACATCATTTCCATAAAGAAAATACCTGTAAAAAACCCAGACGCAAGACCAATGGTCTTCTTTGGCCTAGGATTTTTAAAGCAACGACTTTTCCAACGGAAAATAAAAACCATGGATGGGCTCTGGAAAGTACTCACTGACGAATGGGGTAAAGTGACCCCGGAAATGGCCCAAAGAATGATGGATTCGTGGAAAAAAGATATTGTCTTATAAATATGAAGTCTGGGGATCACATTGCAAATTGTAAAATAATTCATAAGCGTAAATTGTAGAAATGGTGGCCAAATCAAAATGTTCTAAATTAAAGTAAACACCCTCAGTAGATTCTTTTTATAAGAACATGTTGCTCGAATGATAGCATACAAATTGTCTTTGGTGTAGCCGACGTCATTGGACATCAACTTTAGTTTGGATAATCTGCAAAAAATTTTCAAGAATTGCGGTTACAATAAACTTTTCTACCAACGATGACACGATTTGGATCCATCCAATAGAAGAAATGAAGATGAACGTTAAACAATTTTGTATTTTGGCGTCTGTGAAAGCCCTTTAAGTTTGTGGAGCACATTCTTTTTCAATTTTTCTTGTAGTATGAATACTTCTGATGCATGAGATTATTTAAACTTCATTTTCACCACCGAACCGACGAAGGAAGTTTAATGTACGGGGCCATATCTAACACTGCTGACAAATTTATTTAATTAAACCCATCGTAGATAGTTTTGCACAATATTCAAGACTGGCACAATAGGGACGTATGCCGTGTACTAAACTAAGTTATATTTGTTCCCTCGACAAGGGAAACCAACAAATCTGCATATATTGATCTGCATACGATTAGATATATTTTTATGTGCATTTATTGCTTATCGGCGTGCAAATGTTAAACTTGTAAGGAGTTTTGTATCAAATTACTTTTCAATTGTTGTATGAAACTTTATATTTCAAACAAATTCTAGAGACCAGATTACTAAATATAGTAACTGAAACATACATACATTGAAAGAAGTGATGAAATATTATGTAATTAGGCTGTTCTTCCAAAAGCGATTTCTGCTTTTAGATTCTTCTATTGCGAATAAGTTTAAAACTGTGTTCTGCAAAATAGTATAGTAAACTCGTTGAAATTTCCACACCCAAATTTCTAAATTAACCTTGACAGTTTGCTAAATGCAGCAGCTGCGGCTCATCTGTCGTAATGTAACTTCCCCTAATCTAAGACTTTCACCTTCACCTACGTTCATCTGAACCGTGCCCATTTTGTAGACAGTCCCATCTCATACTTTTTTTTCAGAAAGTATCCAAAACTCTTTGCAAAGATTTCCCCTTTTCTCGTAATCTGTGTTAGTGACACAAAGCTCAGATCTTTAATCGAGTCTTCAAATGGAGACTCCCCTCTCCTGTCTGCAAACTCAACCGACAAGTTTCAGGAAACATTGCCAAAGATGTTGTATTCTGAACTAAGAATTTCTTTTCAGATTTCGTATAGAATATCAAGATAAAAATGATGTTTTTGCTGATTTTATAAAAACCTACATTAAATGCTGTAGAGCATATTAAACCATCTAGTAAGAATATTATAAGCCTATTCGATACCTACGATTATGGTAAAATATTTAAATATAAAGTTTATATTATTTGACGCCGAAATGAGCGAATCATTCAATGCTCCAATTAAATAATGATTGATCACATTGAGCAACGAACCTAATCGAATATAATGCTTGATAAAGCTAGCTTAAGTCACTAGGCGATTAATATATGAAGCACATCTGCCTTATTTAAAAACAACAACTCGTCAAAAAAAAGTTTTACTCAAGGTGATTGATATTGATTTTTTATTAATAATTAACTGATGCGCCGCATAATTTCTAAATAGTTATTCATTGAAAAGCCCATTAAAACCAATAACCTTTCAGTTTCTTCTCCGCCCAAGCTTTTCCAATTCACGGTCTCATTATTATTGGTTTGTGTATTGTCTGGATATGTAATATGGGAAGTTAACGTGCAGCTTTCTAGAGTTAAACGACAAAAATATTATGATTATGAATAACAAAATTACTGTACGAGGGTGTGCTTTGGTTGGTGTGGATAGTACGAGTCAGGAATTGGGGTGAATAGTTGAAGTGTTTTGGGACGTGTAAGGGATATTAATTAACATTTAAATATTTTAAATTATAATGTTTGTTTATTTGCTAAAATGGAATTTATGTTAAATGTGATGCTCGTAGATATGTCGATATTATGTGACATATCTAATATCAAATGCCGAAAATGCATTTTGTGATTCCAGTATTTAACTATTTCTCTTAGGTGTTATGTGTTGGACCTAGAGTGTCCTATAGGACTAAATTGTAGGTATATCATTCGGGCAGTAGATACCAAAACCAAACAACCCATTATATTTACTTATAGTTCACATATTTCGACTACAGCCTATTTTGTCCTATTATGCTCTAGGTAAAAATCCATCCAACAGTACATATAGTTGTATTAAAATTAAATACAGCTTTCCGGTATCAGGTATTACAGAGCAGTAACTTACAAATGGATTTTTACACTCCACCGCGTAGTCTTTTGCATAAAAGGTTGACAAAGCTGCAAGAAAAAATGATATTTACGTGTTAAAACTAACCATAAAAAATTAATTACAGGTTACATACTCACACCACACCGCAGACCCCTCAAACACCTACAGCGAATTTATTATTTCATACCACATATAATTTCGTAGAAACGTCCAGGGGTTGAATCACGATATTACACGAGTTTTACCTCATTATGCTGAACTGATTTTCTGTCTCGCACACATTGACACAAGTTTAGATTAATATTTAAGTAAACATCTTAGGATTGACGGCGGAGTTCAGTTACTAATACGTAAATCTGGAGAACAAGGTAATTGTAACAACCTTGGTGATGACATTACCCGATTATGCAGTCATCAAGGTTGACGGGTTACATCAAAATGTAAAGCTAAATGGAAATTAACTAATCGATGGAAACTACCATAAATTAGGGAATTCTGACAAATGACTTTCATGAGTCTTAGTCTCTCTGCTTCAAGTTAGTTGACTATGAAGATGATGACGATTTTGATTGATTTCATACGCATAAATGCTCAAAAATCAAATTAAAATTGGAGTTTAAATAATTTCGAGAGTTTTAAAATGTTCAATGGGAGGAAGGAAGTGTAAAATGTGAACTGGATAATCTGCTAATAAAAAATGCTGCGGTATTTCGCCCTTGGCATGTGCTCACAATGTCTTATTTTTGAATTCATGGACTGGCATAACTAGCAAAAAGAAAATCACACAATTCTAACAATTTTATTACATTGCATGCTTCCATTGAGTTCAAAAAATTTAGTATAAAAATGATTTTTAGCACATGTAAATGAGATCATAGTATCAAGAGTAGTTCAGGGGCCTGAGGATTCTTCGGAGGTCCGAGAAGTAAGAAAAACAATTGGAAGGATGGAAGAATGTTTTAATATGTTTTAATAATCGGAGGAACCTTTGCAACAGAAAATTACAATTTTTCTAAGAACTTTACAGCCAACTGATATTAAATGTGTATGCAAACAAATTTAAAACTACTATAGGTTTGTAGGAACCAGTATATATTAATGTAATTAAATCTATAATTACGGGCATCAACATGTTTAAAATTGGCTAACAGTAATGCGTGACAAACCTGCGTGAAACGATTAAAAATGCAGCTTCAACCATTTAAGTCCATGACATTTAAAAAATAGATATATCACAGCAGTGATGTCATGTCATGCAATTCCGTATCTTCAAACAATTTTCTAATGATTAAATTGCTCGCAGCATCCAACAAAATTCCGCCTGATAGAAGCCAAGGGCTATTAATTTAAAACTTTTTTGTAAGAAGGTGTTAGATTTTTAAATGAAACTTTGTAGGAATAAAGAGGAACTGTTTTTTTCCGCTAAAAATAGGGTTGTCCAAACGATATCTCTATCCATCAAAATGTTGTTCGCAGAACTATTTCGAGAAGAAAATAATTTCCGAATCTGTAAGCGTGCTTGTATAAGAAGGTCATTTTTTGTTGACGAGTTATGTACACAATTTACATGATGACAGAGCGATTAATCGTAATTGAATAAGAAGGGGTAAATGATTGAACCAGTTCAAATAATTAGGTGATTTGTACGAAGCTGATGGAATACAATTTTTTCGACATGGTCACATTTAATATGCTTGCATTTAAGCATTGTATGCAGTCTACTGATAATTAAATGAAATGAGTTATTACATTCATATTTAAACAGATATTTATTTATTTTTAGAATCTATGTATGTACATGTCCTAAACAGAATGATTAATAATTATTCCAACTTTTTTCAGAATTATCAACTGCGTGTAAGTTCTAAAAAACAAATTCTGCAAGAAAACATAATGCACTCATTAATATTCCCACACCCAAAATTCTAAATGAGCCCTGAAAATTTGCTAAATGTAGTGGTTGCAGCTCTTCTACCGCGATGTAACTTGTACTCCTACTTGCAGAAACGCTCTGACTCATGCTGTTTAACCGCTGTTGCCTCAGATATTGTTTATCTAAACTCGCCCATTTCGTAGTCAGCCCCATCTCATACAGATTTTCCAAAAAGTATCCAACACTCCTTCCAAATATTTCCCCATTTTTAGTCACCAACGTCAGCGGTACAAAGCTCAGAACTTCATTTGAGTCTTGAAATGGAGAAAAGCCACGACTGTCCGCAATCTCAACCGCTTTATCAAAATCCAACAAAAAGTTCCACGAAACACATGCGTAGTCTTGTTTCAAAGCCCTTTTCAAGCAGGTAACCCCATCTTCATCCACCTCCATATTTCTATAAAGATTCTGCATCATTTTGGAAGCCGAGTTTTTCAAGATCTCTCCTCCAACTCCGAGTTTAAACAGCTTAGGGCCACCCACCTCAAATTTAGAAGATTTTTCCAACCCGTGGAAAGTTGTGGGAATATCATCTTCTGCAACGGGAATGGTGAGCAATGAGGTGAGTTTGGATGTGTATGCAGCTCCAAGAATCAAAGCACATTGGAGCCACATAAAAATTAGCATGTTTGACATTGGTGTAAAATTTCTTAACCTTGCAGTTTGATTCACGAGGATTCCCAGTACAGTACACAGCGAAATTCCCAACTCTGTATACTCAGGTTTATTATTGCTTCCGTTACTAAACCACAAAATCAACATCAAAACTACAATTGCTATCATTGTCAGGAGCCACGTTAAAGGTGTATACGCTTTGTAGACAGCTTTCCACGAAACTTCAGCGCTCGGAATTCTTGTGGTGAATGCTATTGACACGTATATAAAACAAGGCAGGAAATGCACGTATTTATATCGGTTCACAGTTGGAGCGCCAACTGTGATATCCACGCGACCACAGAGGATATCTGCCATGCACCCAATCCACGACCCGTTTGGAAGTTGCCTTCCAGACACGGACCCAGGTGGATACTTTCCAAAGCCTTGACAGAGGTACTTGACTGTTGTGACGTTTAATTTGTTGAAAATTGTGTTGCCCATGTCGTGAAAAAATCCTCGCTTTCCGTAGACTTCTATTGTGTTCGGGATGACCTCCACTTCGTACATAGGTTTGTAAAGACGGAGTATTGCTAATTTTAGTACAGCCCCGTAAAAATTCCAGGTAAAGTCTTGAAATATTGAGACGGAATTTCGGGGATTAATTTTTATTTTTTGAATTGGGGCATATGGAGAAATTGTGATGATTTGGGCTGCATCTTTACGCTCTTCGAAATATACACAAGCTTTCAGTTTCAAAACGGTTTTAATCTTTGAATCAAGTACGTACTCCGCTACTTCCTTTCTTTTTGTGATGAATAAGAATGAATCTTTGTCACGCTGGATTACTCCGTTGATATCATCTTGCTTTCGGATAATTTCAAGAAAATTCTTAATAAACTCTCCAAAATTGTTTTGGATTGGAAACACAGTCGTGGTCACGATGTTTTTGGTACTGCTCCAGTTATAATGCACAGACGTATTTCGCGGAGAAATTAATTGTCGACTCTGAAAACGTGTGGGTAAAAGAAGGTCACTGTTTGTAAACTGAGCCAACATTGAAATCAACTCAATTTCAACAATGTTTCTTTGGCTAAACTGTTGTT
>JAQGAP010002197.1:0-16063 GCA_034697805.1 Orchesella bifasciata | reverse complement strand
AAGTACGTGTATAGTTATTGATTCATACTGATTTTGAAAGCAGCGGTCAAACATTACAAGGTCAGCAAACGTAAGCTCAAAGAAAATAAGCGCAGAGAAAACGAAAGAAGCTTTTTTTTTCAATACTCGTGAGAAAATGAACAAAGTCACGGTATTAAACTTTAGCAGTAGTCTCTCCATACTCAACAATTTGTACATTTGCGTAAAAGGAGAATAAATCCTCCTGAAAATCTTCAAGCAAGCAAAGAGTTTTCTTCCATTTCTAAGCATAAAAAATGTAAAAAAAGAGCATAGGGTTTTGCATGTATCGATATTACGGCAGCATAAAATTATGACAACAAAGAGACAGAAACAAGCAGCTACATTATAATTTTATATTTTTTTACGGTAGGCCTTTACATACAAAGTAAGCAGGAAGACAACTTTATTGCTTCACACAGATACCTATATTACACCAATCGTCTCCACCATGATAAATTCAAACAAATGTAACTTGTCAAGACGAATAATACGATGATTTAAGGTTGGGTTAAATGGAGAAAGAAAACAGATACGGATTCCGGACTACATGTATTTTCTACGAGTTTTCTTAAACTAACCCGACTACACGGTACACTATTAATATTCCGTACTAACATCAATAACACAAAGTTAAATAAAAACCAAACTCCACAAACATTATTTAATCTGCAATTTTTCAGTCTCAAACAGCTAATGTTTCAACAAACCACATGATGTAGTGAAAAACTATTAAAAAATTGAGGCAAGTCGCAACACAAGCCTGTTTTGGGTACAAGGACTCCATAAAAATCATTGTAGTGTAGCAAGAAGATGCATCAATAAGTAGTGTTGATATTATATGACACTGTTGAGACTGAAAAATGCTAATATCTAAAATAGCAAGTACTCTATCAAAACTACGTGTTATCATCGTACAAAAAACGTGTGGCTAATATTCCTGTCAGGTACAACACGTCTAAGGGTCTCTTGATTTCTTCCCCATTCTCTTTTTCAACTGATTCTGTTGCGCTTCGTTCCAGTTCTCTAGCGGCTCACGTTTCAGTATTTGAGGCAACAGTACCAACCGAATGAAAGAGACATTTTAAAACTACAAGTTGGATTACGTCATTTCACTAATTCTCCACTTTTCAACATCAGTATCCAAGATACCCAGGTATGCCTTCACTTACAACAAATAAGTAGTTATAAATCGTTGTACTAAATCATATCTCTAGATTTCCTAATGAATAAGTCTGAAACGTAGGAAGGAAGGGAGGAAAACTACAAATGTGACAAAACGAAACTGTGAGGACGGAGCGGAGCATAATTCCATGGTCCTCTCTCTGTTTGAAACAAGATGGATGCCGACTGTTTTCGTTCGTCAGTAAAGGTATACTAGTATTAATAGAACACGCATAGCATAAAATGTGAAACTTTGTGATTGAATAATTGTTATAAATATTTAATCAAAGGCAAGAAGACAATCTAATAGTCTATCTCCCTACGTACGTTACATATTAGCACTAGTTTTCTAGTTCACTAATACTGAAGTTGAGTTAACATTGTAAAGCCATCAATAAGATATATATAAAGAGAAAGATAGAAGAAGAAGAAGAGCTATTTATAATTTCATCTAGGATTATATAATGACGATTTTGTTAAGACAAATAGAAGATTCTACAAACTACCCGACAACATTATTTGGTTCTGTACAATTTTGAAATCGGTTCGAAGAAATGATGTAGCTTTTTTGCATCACGAGTAACTGTCATTTCAGAGGGAAACTGTCAAAAATATGATAAATATCACTCCAGTGCTGATCTCAGGAAAAAGAGCAGTGAATATTATTGACAAATAAAATATTTTTGGACTTTTTTTTAGTATTGATTAGATTACTGAAGCTGTTCACGCTATCAGATAAAAAAACAGGCAGAGGAAACTGAATGATAATATAAAATACAAACTAAAAATATATATATAGATATGTGTATCTCAGTACCTGTGTACCGAATGTTTGGATAAATTTTAACTGCTCATAAAATTTTTTGTCAGAGTGAAAGGCACACACACGTGGTTAGTCCAATATTTGTTGGGTTGAGAGGACCTCCAGCAGCATTTTTCATCATTGTCATTGCCATCACCAGTATGATCATCATCATCATCAATTTAACAAAGTCGACGGACAGTGTTAAACAACAGGGAAAGAAGTACATCATGAGTCACAAGATTTTAATATAAACTCTGATTGCAAGTAAGATTCGATTCAGTCATCTCTCCCACTTAAAAACTGAGGGAGAGCTGTTCTCAGTTCACAAACCACGTCATATAAAAATTTGACTAGAGTAAACTACAACGAATTATATTTTATGAGATTACAGTTTTCTTCACTGTAGTGTCAACAACATCATCACTAGGTTGGTTTTTTTTGCGCTACAACTTCGCAGAAAGAAATTCTAATAAAAGAAATGGTAATGTAGCAACGATACATGTGTAATAGCCCAACTGATGTCTTTGGATGGTTTGTAACGTAACGTATACTGCGGCAAAAATAATCTAAAAAGGACTCCGACAAGGATGAGACTTGTTTTCTCCCAGCTACAACGACAGTTTTGAAGTATAAGAGCTGCAAATTTTGTGTTAGCTGTTTTATCATCATACATGAAAAATATGCCTACAGTTCAACAGTTTTACTCAAAAAATTTACATGGCATTATTGGTTCTATTTCATTGTACATAATTACACACGTCATGTACAACAACCTACGGCATTCCTTACGAAGAGATGGAGTGTTATTAGAGAAAAAAGTCATCGGTCTTTAGTACGCATGACGAGACTAGTTGTTTTGGGGGGGTTTCTTTTGATTATTGGGTGCATTTTGGTAATCAATTCTGAAACCATTTTTGTGTGTTTGTAGTAGACTGACAGAAAGCTATTAGCCACACGGCTTTCGTTTTATCACTATCAACGATATCAGACCATTATACGTAAGTGTTGACATACCGTCAGGCAACGCTCCCAAAGACCACATTAAATCTACAAAATTTCGAGCGGCATAAAGAGAAAAACAGACAATTATATAGTTTCAGTCAATATTAATTAGTTAGCAAATTGCTAGAACTCGCTGGTTTTAATTTTTTATTTTATAACATTGTCATAATATACGTAATACTTTTAAGGGTACGACGACTCTCTCTGAAAAAATCGTGAACATTACATATCAATAATTATAAAAGTGAAGGTATAGATTAGGGGATTATTACTGGCGTAAGTTCTTTCATAAATAATTTCATTGCGGGAATCAACTGTACGGATAAAAACATGCTTAATTTTTCCGCGGAGAAATCGTTAGTGGACTTGTCCTTTTTTGGAAGAACATTCGTTCGTGTAAGTATTTAGGAAATGAATAGGGTGTAAACTGGAAGCGGAAAGTTTATTGATCCAAGAAATCCACACGACGGTACGGCTGGAGTATATATAGACGACAGAAGTGAGCAAAAATATAAAATAGGAAGGTGGGGATATCATTGGCTCTTGTATGTGGTTATGATATACCCTTCTTGAGCTGAACGAGCAATTGTAATGCTAATTGTGCAAATAACGGATAAGAATGAAGACATTTATGGGCGAAGACACCATAAAGTCCATGCCTATTAAATATGACTGTTATGCCTGAAATTTGCATTGCATAATTACTGGAACAGTTTATGATTGGGGTGCTGCTAGCGCAACATTAATGATGAAATGATAATGTATGCAGCTCATCTTATGAGATCCTGATCAGTTGAGATGAAACGGTTTAATATAATAATAATATTGGATAATGATAATGGATGAATGCCGTGTGAATTCGTAAAGAACCATATAATAGCAAAGGTTGTTAGTACGGTCAGTCTTCTAGTTTTCACCCTACAGACTACAGAATGAGTGTGAAATGCTGGTATGAGAGAAAAAACTGCAAACACTACTTAATCATTAAGCGTACCTAGAAAATCCAGACACCAGACTCTCACGATCAGTGCAAATTACCAGACAATAAAAAATAAAACTGGACAAAGGAGACCACATACTAGGTATAGTAATAATAATGTCTTTCAAGATTCTTTTTAAGAAAAAAACTGCATGATACAAGTATAGAAGAGTATACTTTCCACACAGAGAGAGATTACGGTTGTTTTTTGTGCTATAAGTTTATTAACTCATACTAATACAACGATCGGGCCACAAAACTAAGACTGCTACTTTTACCAACTTTTTCTGAATTTTTAAATATAGTTTGTATTTTTAATATGTAGATAATGGTATATAGGTAGTTTTTAAGTATTAATCTTCTCACAAACACCAACGTCAACAACAACAACAACAAGTCTACTACTCGTACGTACGATCTGCAACACTACTACGAATATATACTGTTTTATGTATGTAATATGTATATACTGACAACTGATGACTGAAGGAAAAAAACTGTAGAAGTTCATGTATTTTAAGAGTTTTTCCTTTGAGTAAATACGTATTTGTAAGGTGTGCTTTCACTTCACTACTTTGATAAACAATTAGATTTAGATATTTCATATAGATATAGTAGTTGCTATTATGTAGGTAGGTATTTTTTTTGCTTACAGTATTGCTTCAATTTTCACTTGTGTTTTGTTCATTACAGACATCAAAATCATTTTGTTTTGCTACACTCCATATTAAGTTAAAATGTATTATATTAATATGATTAATCATAATAATAGTACGATAAATTGTTACGCTTATTTCTGTGCTGCCTCCTGCTCACTGTTCTACCTCCACTTCTAAAAAGTAACTCTTGCAGGCGCACAAAAAATTAAAAGAAAAGACAAAACTGCAATTAAGTACGAACGACAACAACAACAACAACAACAGCTATCATCTAATGTAGCCATATTAAATCGTATAATTGTATTGTATTGTAAATTTTTATTGCTTTCTCTCGTCTGATAATTTGCTGCTCACTAATTGTACTCGCTAGAGAAAAACGACACTTTCAATTTCAACAAGTAACTTTGCATACTTACTAAAGAGGTTAAGTTTGTAGTTTCTCACCCGGCAGTCCTGTCACGGAGCTCCCGTGACATTGAAACTTGAACGGAGAATTAACAATTGTCTATTTTTTAGTAATAGGACGCACATTTCCTAACTTTGCTACTATAATTAGTTAGTGCCGTGATGAATCAAGCCATTTTTTTGCATTTACACAGTACTTTGATAAAGTTTTACTCTGTAACAGACTGAGATGTTGCCAAAATGTGTATTAGGAATACGTTTTGCTCTCGGAGACAAAATATGCCGAAATAATGCTAACTCCCACAAGGTAAATTTCTTTGATGCCGATTGAACTTACACTAATACAAAGTATTTGTGAGCTAGTCTTCAAGAATATCTGAGGAATACTGAAATCCTAATCGCAGATATGAAATACTGAATACTGTAAAATGAAAACCATTGTATGATTGGTATGTTTTTTAATGCCATATAAAAAGCCTCATTTGCATTGAATTTTTAGAAGGATCCAAACTTATGGTTTATGAACCTAAATCTAATGCTTTGAAAACAGTTAAAACTCTTATAACTTAAAGTACCCACAAATGGCGGACGGAAAACAACGGAGCAAAATTGCAGAAATGTCTCTCCTACAACATGTTTGTTAAATCATCCCAAATTCCTCTTTGTAATAGCTTTGATAATGCCTACTATTTGTTTTAACAATATAATATTTTTCTTATGCCTGTATTGTATGTCTTCAATTTGTTGCCAACATGACTGCACTGCAGCTTTCAAACTGTATTAAACAATGAGATATTTTTATGTAGTAAACAGTAAAATATGGTATTTGTGTGAATCGTAATAGTTTTATAGAACCTTATGTACACTGTAGCATACTAGATGTCAACATGACTAACTGAACATTGGCATGATATAAAAGAAAAGCAAAATGCTTAACGTCAAAAGGTATCTGAGCAATTTAGGGATTAAGTAGGTATAAACGTGCACATGAATTTGTGCAGAGTAAAAACTGTATCATGAATTTGAAGCCTAGCTGTCAAAAATTTCAACCTAACTAAAACCATTGAGGTTCGCAGCTGCTTTAAATTTCATGTATAAAACGTATTGGTTAAAATATTTTGAAGCATACTCGAAATGACGTAAATAAATTGACAAAAGTCTGCTTTAGGAATCAGCGGTTAGATCTAGTTTCCTTATAGAATAATACTGAACTGCCTTCTGAACTTTCTCATTGTACTGACTATGGGTGTATGCAATAATTGAAAATCATTTTGACATTTTATAGTATATGATTATCCACAGTCATTGTCACTCTCCGTTCTTTGATAATGGTTACGTACAACGAAAAACTTGCTCTGCAATTATTGATGTTGTCCATTTAGGACGCTTAAGAATCATTTCTTGGTAACATTACTTTATATATTACTTGAGGGATTACTTTCTTCCAAAACTCCAGTTACTCTAAGTGCTTAAGTATTATGGGACTCTTTTGTGACTCTCACAATAGGTTTCCTACTGAAGAAACACCAGCAGCCATGCCATTGCTTGGCAAAAATGCTGTTTCGCAAACCTTGATAAGCATCAACATCTCATTAATAGTAAATGTGTGTTGTATGGATTACGAAATACAAATGACAATAATAGAATTTGCTTAATATGATTATAGCAGCATTGTGATACAATAATAGAATGCTCCTAATGCAGAGTGACTTTTGACTTCCGCTTTAACTTCCCATCCTCATAAATATCCAATGTTCTTTTGGATACGTTTCTTGCGTGTAAGCACGCGGGTAGACAATAATATAGAGCAGTAAAAATTGTAAATGAAAAGACATTTATATACACTTTAGATATAATGTCTCGGTTTCTTCTTCTCCACATCTATTTGGGACTACTGTGTGTCCTCGTATGAGCTTCATCTCTTTTGCCTACGCTATCACTCTTTTCTTTTGTCTGTTTGGTACATCCATAGCCCAAGACAAAGTACAGATGATGCTTCATGCGGCTTATTGGAAGCGAGCCATGCCATTTATAATAATATTATTATTATTATCATTACACCAAAAAGAGAAAAGAGTGAAGAAGGGGACGAAGTGTGACGATGGTAATATTACTGCAATCATCCTCTCGGAAATGGCTCAAAATCTCATGCTGCTTTGTCTACTTTACTTTCATCATGCTAGGCTTTCTTTGCGTTTCACAATAATATGATGCTCTGGAACTGCGCTCGCTCCCATGTGGAGTGGCTTTTTTGTGTACAAACTGAATGAACAAAATGTTTTATGAGGTCATAGTATTATTATATCTAAAGCTTCCATTTGAATCTTCTTGTGTGTAGCTATTTTCACCAACTATCATACACCACCATCACCACAGCTACTACTACGGCTACTACCAGTAGTGTAGTCAAAAACGCACGTTTGTTGGGACGCACAGATAAAATGTGAGCAGAGAAGAGATATACCTACAGTCGCATCCACACGTAACGTAACGTTTGTTCGGAATTTCTTCGTTTCCTCTAGAAATATTCGAATGCCTCAGTCAGAGAGTATGTAATGTACGGACGTCCATACGTAGTGCTTTCGTAAGGCAAAGCAATATATGATTATTTGTGCAGTATTATGTGTTCCATCCATTGTTTCTATGATTTACCTTTTAGCTTTGTTCCTACTTTACAAAGCGCTGTTTTTTATTGCCCCTACACTGTAATTGACAATTTGATGGGTACTATGTGAAATTGATATTATGTGAAAACATGTTCCTGTGTCTCCACTCCAGCTCATATTCATTCAATTGCCCAGAAAGAACTCTCTTTCCTATTGACTATTATTTTTTACAAATACATAGACACACCATGTGTTAATGTCTTATGAACAACAATTTCTAGCTCCATTCCAATCCTTACACTTGACACTGCTGGACTTGTTTCATCCGGTGTTGTCGCTGAGATGCTTAGAAAAAAAATGTTTCTTTTGTGTTCTATCCAGACTTTAGTTTAGTAATGGCAAGTGTTACTCCGATCAGTGTCATTTTTTTGATTCGTAAACAATTATCGTCAAATCAATGAAGAATAGAGTAGCGTTCATTTCAAGGAGCATTTAAATGCTTGCCTTTTGTTTCTTTTCTTATCAGAAACAATCATCGCCAGCATTTCTTTTCAACAGTATAAGACAACTACATTGACTACAGGAGTGTGTACTCCTGTTTATCTAAATTGCTACAAAAAACAACTGCAGTTTTGCTTAAATGTCATTTTACGGTATTTTCTACGAAAACACTACAATCTTCGATTTTAACGTTGCTACATTAGATGATAGTACTGTGTGCTGCTATGAAGCACTCACTCGACTCGTTCGTATGTTTTTAATGTCTACATTGGTAACTCACTATTTCAATTACATTAATCACAATTCCAAGAATGCTACTTTACAACGAATCTGACATCTCTACTGATTTACTTATATATTTTATATAAACTACGACTGGTTTTTTTTAGTTTCGTTCAACATATTTATGGTATCTTCTAAAACACTAGTTGGCTACGTCATTCTACTGTAAGTATGTACGTTTGGTTTGATGCCGTTGGTTTGGTGTCTCCTATAGTAAGTATAGTGTAACATCAATTGCTAATTTGGCTAACGAAAGGTCATATAGAAAATTATCTGATACGACGGAAGACGAAATTTTGTTTTGATTAAAAAAGTAATTTTTTTTTCTCGTCTCAAAAAACTACTAGTCTATCTCTATTTACGCTAGTGATTATTAGTCTCTATAGTTTGGAGTACAAAAGGGCTTGCATTGTCAATAAACTCACTGGTCATTTGGAAGAATTGTCAAGAATCAATGAAAAAATAGAGCATAAGTCTAGTGTAATGTGTTATTGCCAGTATTTTACTGTTGAAAGCTGATGTAGAAAGAATAATGATTTTTTTTTGTTTCGTATCGCCTCTACACAGTCTGTTATAGATTGGCATCCCTGAAGGAAATGAAAGTACGTCAAGGCTCTTTCATTTATCGCTTTCTCCTACCAGTCTACCACTCTAGTGCTATGCTAATACTGATTTATTTTTTAAAATACATAAATTTTTATACTCATGATTTAAGCCACATATTTTCTTGTTTTGAAAGATATTGTTAAAAAAGACTGATGTGACACAGTTATCAGCAGAAAATGGTTGGTTCATGATGATATTTGTTTTCTACACGATGATAACATTAACTTGCAGCCCTTATGCGCTGGTAGACATACATACATCAACTACCTACTGTATTTATGTATGTGTCTGGTTCTACCTGAGCTAAAACCAGTTTAAATATTATATGTATTGTAAGTACATAACATCATATTTACTTTTTGATAATCCTAGTACAAAAAATAATACTCTCTACTGTTTTTTTGTTTAAATTTCAATTGTGATAACATTATTTTTTCATTCTTCTGGCACCACGTTCTAAGCCTAAATGCACCAAACGTCAACTAACACTATAAAGTCTGTAAACTGGCAATATATATTATTATATTGTTTTTTTCTAAAAACGAACAAATACTAATTGTAAATTTTATTGTAAATACCACTATTTGCTCCATCCACAACCAATAGTCTTTTTTCTATGTCTTTTACTGTTGTATTTTAAAGCTGTTAACATGTATGTCTGCAGTTTATACTGACTAACTGAACTGTTCTAACGGTCTATGACTATCGTATTAGCTACCACACACTTAAAATTCAAATTTGCATTATGAATATGACCTGACAATCTCCTATACAAACGAAGCTTTATGAGCAACAACGTGAGTTCGTGTCGCACATGAATATGACTGTGAATGCACCATAACTAAAACTGTCATATTCATGTAACATGTGTTCAAATTGTCATATATATGTATTGGTTCCTTCCTCATCATGATTAGTAAGCTTCCAATGTAAAAAATTTGGTTTGACTAATGACGACGATATGTACTCTCATTGCTTTTGGATTTATTTGTAAGTCTCATTAGAATGACGACAATTCACTGTAATATTTCAAGGGTCCTGGTGACATTTGGCACTCGGTTGACTTTCCTTTCACATTACTTACACTGTGTTCACTCATTATAAAATGAATCCTTCATCACACTACCAGCCAAAGCTATTATACTTTACTTCATATCTAAAAATACATTTGCAGATCTTTGACGTCTTCAATTCAGTTCTTCGAACTTATAAGTTATGATTACTCATGAAATACAAAACACGCTGACTTCACTGTTTGGTCTTGTGCCTTCTAGTTCATAATGCACTGCTCTCTAAAACCTGATTCATATTCACTAATAATTTCGGATATGATGATGCCTTGCCGTGTGCTGTTTGCACATGGACATTAGAATATTCTACATATCCAATAACCAGTTATGACCTACGGCATCTGGACAAAATATACTTTAAATGTTAAAATACTACTGATTGTTTATTTGTTCATCTATTAAAACCTATAGTACCTGCGCTTCTAAGCCATATCAGTTGCTGATGATGTAAAACTGCAGCTGTATTAAACGAGAGGTTCATGTTTTAAAAGCGAGATAAGAAAATGATGTACCGGATCGACTCCTGTGTCCTATGCATATGTATATCAAAGAATTTAAAAGCAGAGTCTCTCAATACTTTTTATTTACTCGGAACTCGGTTTCAATAATTATCCTCCGTAATAAAATTCTACTAATGAATACTTTATGAAAGGCTGTGAAATGCTAATGCAGTCATTCGTAAGACACAACCAGTAATATTCTGTAATATGTAATTTCTAAATACACACACAAAAAGTTTCACTATAACTAACTACACGCTATTTTATTATTGCTCCAAGACCAAGTTGTTAAGTGCTACATAGTACATTCCCAGCAAATGTGGCCATCTTTCACAATGCGCCACACCATAGCAACATTATTGGATTTTGTTATTTCAATAATTATTATTATTGGTTCTATATGAGCTGAGGGGATATAATGCCTGCCTTATGCCTCATACATCTTTTTACCTCAATTATTCAAGGTTTTCTTGTTCGCAGTGAAACATTTCCTTTTCTGCACGATGTAGAATCGTTATATATGTTATACATGGTAAGAGTTGATTTCTATATATGTATGTTTATATTCCTCTGATAGAGGCTGCTACCTATCACCACTAATTATACTGTATATTTTACATTTTGAAACCTTACAATTAATAGTAAAGCTATACTCTGTGTTGACTTGGCATGATATGAATGTAATTACAAGTAGTGCTAGTTCATAGACCGATAAAATTGGAAATGACAATATTGATGATGAGCTCCTACGTCTAATATCTAGCTATTATGTATCCCACCTACTAGTCTGGAATTAAATTTCCTAAGTATATATATATGTGTGTATCTGAAGTAGTATACATGCCATCACACTGAGGAAAGTACTACTAGAATGTGTACAGTTTATGCATATTGAATGGAAAATGAAGACGGCAGGCCATTCCCCATTATATATCATGCGACAGTTTTGGGTTGGATGTGCGAACACACCCCAAATTTTCTGATAAAATGTCCTACTTACATCTTCCTTTTCTCTTATCGATTTGGGCATAAAAACTTTGAATTGAGACGGTGAGATGAGACGGACTGAATTACAGTGGGAAAAGGGTGGCAAATTGCTTAGGTAAATTGGTTTAACTCTCAATCATTGATTTTATGTCTCAATGTGTAAGCTTGGGTAATATTTCTTTGCGTGTACATTCTCTATTTTCACATTAGTTGGCAACTACACGCTACCCTTTACTGATCATGTGCGCAGCTATATCCAAACATATCGGTTTTACTGACACAAAACTAACTAAACTTCATTAGTTTGAATTGGATCGTTCCTGGTGACTTCATACTTTTCTCGTGGCGTTTCACAACAAACTATAAACACAAATAGGCCTCCTCCTGACTCAGGACTCACGCTAAATAAAATATAGGCATTGAAAAAAGAGAAAGAACTTGAAATTTGGAACAATTTTTCTATGTGAATTTTTTTTCTTTGTTTCTTTGAAACTTTATTAACTTTCAGAATCGTTAAACTTTAAATTCAGATATGTTGAATCCGAATGTTACATTTAAAAAGTTCCTCTAAGTTCGTAATAATATTAATCAGTCAGTCACAGAAAATGAGCAGCGCCGAAAATATAGATATATACATGTACGAATATATGTTCGTATATTGCTTTGAGATGAAGTAAATAATCTGATAGTATAATCTCGTTAAAAATGTCTTTTAATTAAATAGGAAAAGGAAAAAGAATATTTGTAAGGGAACGTCTCTGGTATACAACGCTAAGTTGGGGGGAATACATTTGACACTTACACGTTAACATAAATGAATTATTTATCGTTAGTTTAACACAACCCTTTAGTGATATAATAATGCCTTGTTGCTATAAAACTGACTTCACGAGTAAGATAGAATTAACTTCTCCACTTATGCTTTCATTAAATTATCTAAGACAAAACCTCCTATGTAATAACAAAACTCATAAAGGACAAGAACCTAAAGTTTTTTTAAAAAAAGGTAATACCATTCTGATTTCAGCCATGATATGCTTAATGGCATGTATGAGAGTCCTTTCTGCCCGAAAATCTTTTTAAAAAACTAACAACTGTAAGTAATTGCATTACTTGTTTAGATGCCATATAAAATAGTTGACAATGACGAGTTTCAGACTCAGTCAGTCTTCACCCTCGCCTTGAACATGTTATGAATTGCCCCGAGAGTTTCAAATATGAAGCACCTTATTGGAAGAGCAATGAATTGGTATTATTGCACGTAAATATGAGACTGCACATTGACATGCGTCGATGAATTTGTATCAATTGCCACTAATTGTCAGACGCGGACCTATACGTGTGCATTGCATTTAGCATAATAATGTACTTTCAAATCGGATTGCTCCTGATGATAGCAGGAGTAGCTATGTATTTACCTAACACTTAAAGATTTAACATAGACCATTATCCGAAATCAATATGAATGATTCTGTTGTTTCTTTCCTATTTTTCCTTCTGTCGTAAATTAACGATCTCATGTAGTTTTATACAACTTTGTTTCTGTTTCAAAAAGTGGCTTCTTGAGTTTAAACATCCAGCTGCATTTAGCAGTGTTTGGTTGCACCAGATTAAAAGCCCAAAGTGGGCACTGGTGGTTGTCAAAATAAATAAACAAAATGTTACCAAAAGATGAGTTAGGTCATCGTCGATTAGTCGATTACTGATTGATAAAATTGTAGACAGTCTGAAATGCAGACGATAGTTATATTTCAAAGTTTTGATGAATAATGACTTCGGTAATTTGGAATTTTCTGAGTTTCAAACATTGTATATAAGCTATTAGGACTGTCAGATCTCTTTTTCTTGTGATGGAAATGAATGACCTATTAAAGTGTGATTTGGAAGGGGACACCACAGCATTGAGCCGTGGACGTGTCTCATATACCTACAGCCTGTATAGGGAGCATAGTGAGCCCTACAGGGTTGATAGTAATACCAGTATGAGTGGATGGGGCGCTATGATTAGTAATCACCCCGAAAACATTCTTATGAGCCAGGTAAGGACTTGTCGCAGTATGCTCGAGAGTGGACAAGATGTGATGCGTCCGCGAGCTGCCTGATGACGAATGTGTGGCAGCTGCTGCCGAAGCTGTGGCAATAGGAATCGCATAAGGAGTGTATCGGATGGATGTCGGTGCCGCCGTATGGGTAGCGGCCGTGCCTATGGCTGGAATTAGAATGAACTCACCATAGCTCGCACCACGAGTTGACGCCCTCGTCTTGGCTAAATTGGCAGGCAACATTACCTCCTTTGGCTGAGCCTTCTTGCATTCCACCTGTAAAACAAATATTTCAATACCCATTTTCCAAGTCACTCGCTTTAAAACAACTAAAAACACACCGATAAAAACCCAGTTCTCCCACTTGTTTCATTTGAAAATCAACCTCAGAGTCAGAGAAAACATGACTAATTTATACAGCGGAAAAGTCAACTAATTTATTAAAAGGTTGGCTCTCGGCTTTCATTAGTATTTACGTTTTAGATGGCTAATTGCGACATATAATAATCCTTCGGAATGTAAACATTGAAAACTATGCCACTAGAAAACTGAGCATTTATATTCTTAGGTTTTAATCCTTTTAGTAAACTCAAATGTGAGCAAGGTCTCAAACTGTTTCGCTCTTTTTGTAACAGAATTAGTTGCCATACACTTTTTATAAATCTTTATATAAATTGATTTTCAGAACAAAAATTTATTGTTTGACGTTTTGTGGGGTTAGAGCGGTGCTAAATGACATTTAACTGTTCGCTAAACAGATAACGTGTTTAAGTTCAAAAGGGTTATTTTAACTTACCATTTTGTTGTTGATTTCGTGGAAATGTATTTCACATACTTTATCTACAACATCTTCGTTTTGGAACGTAACGAATCCGAAACCTGTCAATCAGAATAAAAAAAGGAATAAAAACATCGGCTCGGGTTTCACACTCAAGCAAATGCAAATAAACATTCCGTGAAAAGGAGGCAGACAGATGAACAAGTGCACCGCAAACGTACTACTAGTACACAATATTATATTATGCACAACTGAGCTCTATACGGGCCCTATGCATTATGCATCTATTCCTGCTAATGGTAAATGAGGAAACGCAACTTGGAGTTCTTAACTTGAACCAACATTCCCGAGTATTGCATTGCATGCCAGAGTTTAGTGCATCCAAAAACCCATTCTTACAATTTCTCTGGGAATAGGAAAAGTAATCTAAGTCCTTTTATCAAAAGTATGGAGAAAATATGTAGGAAAATCGTAAATACCACTTAAGCCGCATAATACAAACTACCAAAAAGGCATGAGTTAGAAATTTCATAGGAAGAGTGACGACGACAACGTATGGCTCACATAGGTTCGTATGCACACACACACACACATCACGTCTAATAAAATTACATGGCAGTCCCATCATCGTCATCATCAGTAGTAGTCAGTCATTCAGTCAGTCAGCAAGGAAGAAAAAACTATGGCAAATAGTGTAGAGGTGAGATGTCATGGACATTTAGCACATTTCTTATGTAACTCAGATCTGAGATTCGGTGAAACCATTTCCGTTTTACATGAAGCCGCTGATGCTAGAAAGGTTACAGAAAGAAAGATATAGATAGATAAGAGAAAAAACGTTGGTGAACTAACATATTTCAGTGACTGTTGAAACACATCACGGCAGCCGAATTTCATCCTCTATTTTTTACAAGTTATTTCTTTTGCGTATTTCTTGCGTCACAACAGAGATTCAATCGTATCAACTTGAAAACAGAGGCACAGAATGAACGCAAGGGAAAACTAAGATGCATTTTTACCTCTTGTTCCACTCCACAAAGCATAGCAGGCCTACTTTACAACACGTACTACAGAATGTACATCAAGTACGCAAACGTGTGCATATTTTGTCGAAAGGGAGAGAGAGAAAATAGCTCGGTATGAGACTTAGTTTTTTGTCGTTTTTTTCTCTCCTTCTTCTTTTGTCGTCTTTTGCTTTACCCACACACAAATATTTTGCACCATACTACTTTTGGAGTAGTTGTGCAGAAAAGGAGAGGAAATCCTGAGGGATACCACGAAGGAACACGGAGTAAGGAACTCGAGTGGCATAAGATATGCATGTAATAAGCATGAATAAGTGTATATCGAAGGAAACGGGGGGAAAACCAGCCATGACGGCAGGCAGGCCAGCAAAAAAGCCTATACGATACAATGCCTGTATAAATTAAATTCTCGATACGACCACTTATTCCAATAACTGTTCCAGTTAGGCCTAAAAAGTCTTCCAAATACACCTTTCCAATTGTGAGAATGCCAGCACTGCAGAGAGAAAATATGTAGTTCGCATGATGCACTTTTCTAAACGTGGAAAGTGGATACCGACAACCAATCCCAAACCTGGTTTAGCCAAGGCTTAAAACGTAATCGAAGGGCTGGATCAAACCGTGTAAGATGTAA
>JAQGAP010002196.1:0-16067 GCA_034697805.1 Orchesella bifasciata | reverse complement strand
AACCTACACCTTGAGATTCTTCTCTATTATTTGTCAAGGCATAATATATTCTCTATATATATAATAACACCTTACAAGAAGAAGATTTTCATGACGTGTGTTACGGCAGAGAACTTGAGACGAATACAGCATGCAGTTGTGATCAAGACATTTTACAACCTTTGTGAATACAACTGTGTAAGTATTTCCTAGACTTATTTTTTTAATTGTGAAGTGAAGTTTTGATGCAAATACCTTATTTTCTAACTTGATCCCATGGGAGAGCCATAGCACATTGAGGTGATTGGAAAGTAGGAAAGTTGGTGAATCGAAGTGCTAATTCTTGTCTCCAACAAAAATGAAAAAGCAGCCGGACTTGTATGTTGGAGTAATTCTGTAATCACGGGATTAAAAATGGAATCCGGGTACAATTTCCTAATGGCCGACCTTTCGGGGTGTGAGACCTGTATTGTTTGTTGCCAGTTTTTACATCCAGGTGGGTTAATGTAGACTAAAGCATAACAGCCTTGCTTTAGTGATGGGGGTAATTTGAAAAGGAATCCTTCTGTATTTCGCAATTCCATTGCTCTACCATTGCAAAACAAAAATTGATCTTTTGCTATAGGATGGAAATCAATTGGCTCGTAATTATCCAGTAATATCCGGTGGTTGAATCGGCTTGGATTTTACGGAGAGCCCTTTCTGTTTAAAAAAAATTGTTATTTGAATAATGCAATAGTTACACATACGTGAGCATTTTATAACTCAAGTAGGTTTAAATTAGTTTCTAACCTGCCAGTAGTGAAATAAGTTTCCTTTTGAGTCTTCAAGCTTTTTCTTCCACTTCCGGATTTCATCTCTAACGTTCCCAAGAAAGCCTTCACAGTTATGCAAACTTTTCCAAATCGCTCGAACTACACTATTACATACTTGGTGTGGCTTTTCTGTTGCATTGTTGTATGCACTGTGTAGTTTGTTGCACAATTGTGACTTCCAATTTGACATTTTAAAAGTTACTTTTACTGTTGCAACCGAAATAATAAATGCAAAAAAATGTACGCTTGTAAGTACGCGTGATGCGTGTGTCAAAAGCATTATAACAAAACTTTTTGAGATAGAAAGGCAAGAGCTATGTTGGATTTTGAACCAGCTTTTCAGTAGTCTCAATCTTGCAGCGAACGTTTGCTTCTTTGTCAAATTATATAATGCTAATGCAGATAATATAACTGCAAAAATACGTTACGTCACAATATTGCAAAAAAACCCCACCCTTTGCGTAACATTCTGGTAATGCTCCACGCTGGACCCCCCTCCCCCGAGCCGCGTTACTATCTTTTTGAATGCTCCCTATAGAACGTATTTATTTTTGTCCCACTACTTGTTGATCGTGCTGAATTAATAAATGTAGACTAACTTAAAATTTATTTAAATAATTTGATAGGTTAGCAAAGTGTTAATATATTTAAATCTTGTGGCATGGTGATCGTGATTGAATATTTTTGAACGATTTGTTATACATTGGGGTTACTTTATAAATATTTGTATAGAGATACAAGTACCGTTAAGCTTATAAATTGATCTTAACGCGTAAAAATTTAAGATTATTTAAATGTTGTAACAAAGTCAAGAGTTCTTTTCTGCTTTTAAATGCATGAACCTTTTTCTGGATTTTTAATATCAAGCCATTTCAAAACCATCCGGGTACTAGATTTATCGTTCATTTTTATTAAGATTTAAAACTACACTAGTTCAACTACTTTGGCCTAAAAATAGTAGCAATTCTGAGCGGCCTAAAGCGCCAAGTCGCAAGGAAATCACGTAAATTTGCTTTTATGAAGTGAAACCCATTCCGGACTTCTCGTAATACATCAAATATCGTAAGCACAAATTGAACTAACAGCACTAATAGTAAATTCCTTAACTCTACAATAAAAAGTATTACGGAAATAGTTTGTAGTGCCAAGTGGACGTAAAATACAACAACAATATTGTGCCTTGTGGATATACTCTGGGCTGATGAGGAATGGTCTTTCGATGATAGTAGAGTATCATTCCAAGTTTCAACTCTGTGCTGCCATTCTGTCCACAAATCCACTATTCCAGACTGCAGCAGTGACAAAAAACGTGTATTGAATTTTTCTGCGAGAAATTCAAAATTTACCGATGACCACAATTTATACATATTTCCATAAGGCTTTTTGCTCGTTGCAATATTTTCCCTGCTGATCCCGATCTTTTTTAATTTCAAATGCAATCGGTTTACATAATTGTATCTGTCCACAAAAACGTCATTTTTACACTTTGAAATTGTTTTCTCATAGTTTTCAAATGACAGCATATCCAAGGACTCTTTAAACGAAACAGGTGTTTTAAACAATTTCTTAACTTCTGGCTTGCTTGACTCTGACTGATTTTGTTGTGATCTGAGCAATTTTTTATAGAAACTTAAATGTTCTACAGTCCAAAGCGGGTCTGGCGGTAGGTCTTGCATCTGCAAGTAGAATGACAGCAAATCTTTTATTTCAAGTCGGGCAGCTTCAAACCCTGTTGGTAGAGAATAAATTGTCATGTTGTTTTCGAAAATCTCATCGAATGTTTCCATCTTATTAGGGTCCAATGGTGCTGTAAGTTTATCGATATTTTCGCCCTGGTAGTTATAGGTCAGAAACATTCCAGCCAATACCCATGCCCCAGTTAACCACCTAACTTGATTTATAGTTTGTGTAGATTGTGCCACTAAAATGTCAAATAAAAAGGTTATAGTAAAGGGGCTACTTTTCGTTTTTATATTGTAGGGAATCCAAAACGCTGCAGTAAAAATAATACAAAATAAAAGAGCTGTCCAAGTATAGATGTCAAAAGAGCTTATGTATCCTTCAAGGGACAAACCCACTGCTTTCGACAACGGAGCACAGGTGATAAATTGAAGGGAGTCAAAGCGTGTAGATAAATGCGTTGGATCAGTAGAAACGGAGACGGTAAACGCTGGAAGGTTACCTGAGTGGTCCAATTCTATTTGTTTGAAAAAATAGCTGTGTACTATCGTAACATTTGGAAATAGCATTGGAATAAAAATGCATTCCACATCATTGCCACTTGTGTTCCAATCCAGAAAATACTCAATATTTGATGTAGGCTCTTCATACTTTCCTAGATACATTATATGTTTGTCGGAAAAGGAAAACTCGGAGTTTTTTCGATTCGCAACTGTCTTCCAATTTTCCGTATTCCACATGTATGGAAACACATTTAAAGTTGCCAGGTGTTTCTGTGTAGTATCATAAATGCAGCCATCAAGACGATCCTCATTTTCACATTTGTCTATAATGGAAGTTTGAAGTGCATAGTTGTCGTTGTAGTCCAACACTGCTGTGTAAGTAACCTCGTGTGATTGTTTTCTACTCTCGTATTTTACCCCGAAAATTATTTTGGTTGGGTTACTTACAATATAATCCATATAACGCACTCGCATTTTCATAGCATTTATGTAGTGGAAACTACTCCAATACTGGTTTTTTATTCGTGCCGTCTTGCTTGCAAATACTTCGACGTGGATATAAAAGACGCAGCATTTCCTAACGGTGAGTTGGGTTTCATCATCATTTATGTTGAGATCAGTTGTCAGCATAGAATTGAATATGGCGTGCATTGCAACCAATGGTGGTGCGGGAAGCTGCATTTCCCTTTTGAAGTATCCAGTAAATTCCAACAATTCGAATGGACACGGGTTTATGTAGACTTGGACAAAACAGGATAGTTTTGAGGAGGTTGGGTTAGCCTTAAACAAAAACCCTCGTGGGTTGCCCAATTTGTAGTGGACTTTCTTACAGACAAATGTGTTACTATTGTATAATTTTGAATTCGTAGGCTGGTAGTAAAACCGAGATAATAGGATAGGAAACGAAAGTGTTTCAACGTGGAACGATGTTGTGTGCCCCTGTTTGTCAAAAACTGATTTTAATGTAAATATTACGGAGTGAATTGTAACGCAAAGTTAAACTTCTTTTTGTTTGTTAAAATAATCATTGTGTACTTACCTTGAAATTGTTCATAATTATGTGAACTAAACAGTGGTCAAACATATTCAAGCTGTTAGCAAAATTTATAGGGGAATGAAGCGGGGTTGTAGTGCACTGGGAAACTGAAATGACCAGTATCCCCCAAAACACAGAATTTCTCATTTTGTCTAATACTGTGTTTTTGTAATACTATTATATTATTATAGTCAAGCCAATTCTCCTTTTCCGAGTGGCAATTGTGGAAAATCAAGATAAATGGTTTGTACAAATACAAATAAAATAATTCAGTCATTAAGAATTGTAAAGGAATTATTTGCTTGATTTGTACGTTCTAGTCAAAGCTTTTAGGGGTTTACTTGGCACCTTTCTACTTTGGAGCAGCTACCAAAAATCCTGAAGAGGTAAAGTCTCCATTCGACTAATCAAGAGCAGGATAACCTTCGAACTGAAAGTTCTGGTTGGTTTACTGCGGTGATATAAATGCCGCAGTCGACCGTTCGACTGTCTGATAATTTTTTTACCTTATCCCGGGTATTTTACGTTTAATACGTCGGGTCGGTTGCTGTCCCAGAAATTATTGATCGAAAGTGGCCTTAAGCCGGCAACAAGTGAAATTTCAATCTTTTTAATGCATTCGCAAATACTTTCTGTAAAATTTGACGCTGAAAGCTCATAATTTAATACATAGGAATAATTGAATAGTTGGAACCTAATATATCAACTGTAGACATGGGCAGTATAGCGATTTACGTGGCTTCTAAAGCTGGGCAGGTATGATCACTCCTTTAAACTGCCAAACCCCTGAAAATATATTGTGAGCAAGTGGAAGACAACGTGATAAAACACGCGATAAAAACTTTTGCAACAAGTACAAATTAATCTAAAGGATACTTTTAATGACACTTTTACGTATAGAGGTGCCTAGCCAAGTTTTGCGAAGACATTAGACCAACCAGCATACTAGCAAAATACAAGTTGAAGCGAACATGACTATTTTAATATAATTAAAATCGAAGCAAACATGAGGTACAAAAATTTAAGTAGACACGAATATTTTTAAGGGATTAAAATTACGCAGACATGAGGATTTTAAAGTAATTTATATTGAAGCAAATGAGCAGGCAGCGGATCGGGGTGATATAAGCTTTGCGACCTATATTTCCAGAACAACTTGTTCTGATAAGCAAAAATGCGTCAAACCCTACAAATTAATTTGGCTTGGCATCTTTGGCAGGGTGAAAACTGATCTCACACTGCTTATGGGAGGTTTGCGTGATCGTCATACCTGAATGGCCAATACCAGTGACATCCCCTCGCACCAGTCGAATGAATTTTTTTTCGCGTTGGGTCCCAAAAACGACGACTTTTTTGAAGGATAGCATCCAGTGAATAAGCTTTGGAAAGTGTCTTTATAACACTATCCTCTTCTTGAAGAGCTAGCTCATCAAATGGTTTATTTAAAATTTCAACTTTCCATGGCCCGGGGCAAGGTCCGATCCAGGCTCTGCTGGTTACATACAGTCACCTTCCATATGTATAGGTATCCTGGATTTTCCAATTTTGAAACGCCCATAGTTAGTACAAATAATGGAATAAGTTATCAGTTCTTGAACGTAAAATAATTCTCATTTAATGGGCTTTAAGAAGAAATATGAATCGCTGAAATTAGTATGCTAGATTTTTAAATATTCATAAAAACATTCGAAAAAGTACATTTCAGTGAGTCATAAGTATAGGTACTTTTCAAATTTCGTTTTAAATCTTGGTTTTATCTCATAATTTTCCAAGTTTGATGTTTTTAATAGCTAGAAAAGTGTTACATAATCATTTTCCAACAACTTAGTATGGCTACACCTCGAATTGTGAAGACTAGGAATACAGGGATGAGGGTGCATACCAATTCATGCAGGCAATCGCGCAGAGTCGCACTGCGTAATGAAATTACATGGTTTTTAGTTGATCTGGTACACAAAATGATGGAGAATAACAATAAAAACATATTTTGTCAAAAACACGCCGAATGAGTTGTAGCCTCAAGAAAACGCTCAAATTGGTAACTCCATCATCAAACTTTGCAGGGGTTGCATTCTAGTTTTGGCCGTAATTTTCGAAATAGTGCACCTAGAGTAGCCAATATGGGCTTAAAAGAGAGCCCTTACTTCGAAGAACATAATTAGTTCAGTTTCAAGTGGTCGCAGTTGGGAGTTTGCATTCTGTGGACCATGCAACTTCATAACAGTCTCATATTCGAGAGGCTTGAATTCAACCCCAGTACTTAGCGAAGTGTTTTGAAAGGAAATTTAATTTCGAACGGCTTTATCCTGTCTAAAATGATAAAAACACCTCATTTACACATGATGTACATGTTTTTAATTGATAGTAGTGTTGTTAGAGTTAGTTATTATCTGCAGGGTAAAGGGGGTGAATTCAAGCCTAACCTAACCTTTGAAGTTTCTTGGATTGCTAGAGAAGGTTTCGAACAGGATAGTGTCTCATTTTGTCAGATATTGGCATGTAGTAATTGCATTTTCTTATACAACAGATAAGAATGTATTACAAAAAACAATTCTTGTTCATGATTAAACTTAAGTCCCCGCACGATATGTTATGTGCAAGTTGATTAGTTTTGAGTTGATGGATATGGATTACAGAAACGGATACGAATAATTTTCATCGCATCCCATTCGGAAGACGTTGAGCTGGAACCTGTACCAAAGTATACGAATGTGGTAAAATTCCTATTAATTCTCCTCCTCACTCGTTAATCTCCAGGTAAATATGGAATTTAAATACTTTTTGAAGCATTTGAGGAAAAGACAAGTCTTGTTTACAAAAATTAAATACACTCTTAGTTTCTTCAAAAGAAAGAATGGGGAAGTGGTAGAAAGTTGGAAAGATATTGTTTTGGAAAAACAATTAGCGGACTAATTTGGAGTCTGTCTTCGTTTAACAAAGTTTCTGTTAGCAACTAAAATAAATGTAAAATAATGGCCGATCAAATTCAATTTATTTTAAATCAATTATTTTACAACAATACAAGGAGTTTCTGATTCTTTACAATACACGGGAAACTCATTCACGGGAACAGCCAACAGTGATTTCCATGCTTATCTGTTAAATGCCGTCTCACATTCTAAAGACATTGTGAGAAGGCATTTTAATAAAAAAAATACTTTATCAAAAGTCACTTACTCTGAATTTGCCTACGAAGGAAAAAGAAGAACCTCAGAATACAACAGGAGTAGCATATAGGACAATTTAATGCTTCCTAAAATACGTTTTATTATAAAAACAACTCTCTCTTCATTTAACCAAATTTATATTATGAAAAATAAAATGTCAATAAGCGCTAAGTTGATTTCCTCCAAAATATAGGTGGTAGCGTCCACCATATTACAGAGTACTAATACCTATGTATTTCACAAAGAGGTTGTCCTAGCCAGGTACGGCCTTAAAAGTAGTTATACCGGATCAACAGTTTTAATTCAAGTAATAAATGAACTCTGAATTACAATCAAATTATTACAGATTGCCAACTAGGACGGTATCTAAATATACAGAATATTGGAGTCCTGAAATTGATATTATTATTTAGAAATCACTCTATTTAATTAAAATCACTGTATTTAGGTAAGTGTATATTAGAAATACTTGCGGAAAAAATATTATACCAATGAAAAAAGTCGTTGGTTGTGCTAAAATTTAATTTTTGTTTCATATTTTAACCTATCCTTAACAGATAAGGCTTAACCTTAACAGAAAGTCCTTTCTCTAGTATCCTTCAGGGGATAATTTTCTACTTACGATTAGTAGGGTTCCTTGTCGTACTTACCTAATTTAAAAAAATAATATTGGTCCGAACTTCCTTTGGGCGAAAGTGTCCTGTTAAAATATTCGTAATATTTTGAACCTACGTACGTAATGTTTATACATTTTCTTGGTTTATGACATTTTAAAATACCTTTCTACTGCCACAGCACGTTATTCGCAGGCGTTACTTAAAATGACATCTGCAGTTTTTAGTAGTCCATCAGATGATTTTGATCTGAAAATCAAAATATAAAAAACGCAATTAAACGTGGGTAAAAATGATCCAAAATACTTGTAAAAGTTTTAGAAATTCTTAACCATGAACTCGAACCTTTTACAGGAACAAATTTTTGCTTCGTCTTCATCTTCGTCTACTTCTGCAACGTGTGCCTTATATTCTATAATCCGCAAATCCTGTACAAACCTGACTATAAATAACCAATGGACTCATCCACCTCCACGAAAGTTTTATAATTGATCAAGAGTTCAACATACTCTATCCTAACCTAACCAAAAACTAATTATTAGATGTTTACACATGGAAATAAAAAATAGGCGTAGACAAAACTAGTTTCTGTCTTTAAACACACCAAATTAATAATTTAAAGCATTGTATTAGTAGTAGAAAATACATGCTAATATTATCATAATAGTGCAATGATTGCCTGGTGGCTAATTAAAAATCAATAGAATATCTACCGTCAAACCGATTGAAGTGTTAACACAGTTGAGTGGTGTTAACACGTCCAGAAAGTTTGCCGATCCAAGATTTATGCGAATGGGCTTACAAGATTTATAAAACATTTTCCAGAACATCCGATGATACTGAAATCTATACTTGGAGGTGCTAAGGTGACGTTTTAGGACGTTAAACGTGTGACTATACTCAGCATACACTAGAGACATGCCACCTAGCAATACTATCAATACAAATACGCTATAACTAAAAGAAATGGCGCTCAACCCCACAGCAAAAAGATTTTTAAGTGTCCATTCCATTCGTATTATCCCAACTAAACCAACAGCTTGACAGAATATTGCAATAAAAACGACAGGTAGCAAATTGTTACTCAGGTTTCTGTTGGTCAACAATGCTAGAATTTGGATGCTTCGGAGCATCAAACATTGTTGACGAAAAACAAATCTTTTTGTTTTTGATGTTGCGAGTTTCAGATAAGTCTGAAGACAAACTGTTAAACTTGATGTACAGAGAATTTGGACAATTGCTACCACATAGATAATAATGCACATACCAAACAACCAGTAGAACCAGTTTACCATAAAAACAAACAACCGAGCTCCAATTATTAGCATGTACCCGCCAGGAATGTTTGATGCATTCGCATTTTTGTGGCATTCCGGAAGGAGCCAGAAGCCAGCGATTGATGGTCTGCAAGCGCTTGTCCAGTGAAGACCAAAGACGTAAACCAGTGGCGCATGTGCCACCGTAGGAATGAGCACATATACGAAGACCAGATTCAGTGTCTGAATAAGGTTAACTGGAAATTTCCCTGAAAACAAAGTCCAATATTCTTTATTAAAACATAACGCTGCGTGTAGTATCCAAAGTTTTAGTTTATACTACCTTTTTGATATGTTGTGTAAAACTGCAAGTGTCCATTGATGCAGAAACAAAGACTAGCGGCTTTCTGGTGAGAGGATCGGACACCAACTAAAGTTGCCAACGCGAAGTGTACCCCTAATCCTACTACAATTGCTTCTGACACGTTTGATAGCATTATTGTAATATAATGATTTGCAGCAACAATCTGTAAGATTATAACAAATGTTGCAAACGAATGTAGATGTCCCCTCAGTGTGACCCTTTGAAACTCCGCTTTCGAAAGTGACACGACCTTCCTGCCGTCGGAATCCCATCGAAAAGGCAGACCTCCCAATTTGGTAGCCAGACTAGTTAATTGTGATAATATTTTAAGGTTCTCGGCAAGCATTTTATGCTGTATTGAAGTTAGCAGTGTTAGCGCTGTTATTCTCTCTTTAACACTGGGAACCCTAATTATTCGCAGTGTTCATACGACTTAAATGGTAAAGTGGCTGCTGAAAGCTCATTTTAGTTTTTTGTAAGACTTGCTTTAGATTATATTGGGAAAATGGAGATTCGACAAGATGCACTATTGGTTTTACAAAAAGCATAGAGAAACCAGGAATGTTTTGACACTTTGTAATTGACTAATTACATTGAGCTGTTCAATCGAAAAAATTCAGGGCTTTTCCTCGCTTTCTTTACAACGATCTTTCTATTAAACGTCATTTTAGTTTGGGCGTGGTTATGAGCATCCTGCAATTCCAGTAGTCCGAAAGTATCGCGAAAGGATCATAGATTTTTCTACATTCAGAAAATTTCTAACCACACACAAATGAATTTACTGCAGTGGAAATGTAAATCCAAATTTGAATGACCAACAGAAGCAAAAATAACTTGTTTGAAAGGTTGTCTAAAGTTATATTGTTAAGGGATTGAAAATAACTTGAAACAGGAGGGAAACGTGATGATAAACAAACTGACAAAAAAGCTTATTATATTTCACAGATCAGAAACTAATTTTCATTCTAATGGATGCCTAACTGCAGTTAACTGTTATAAAGTTTTATCTTTACTTAGTAAGCGGTGCTAACGTATTGTTTCTGCTTCACCTGATAAATATTATATGCAACTTCCTTTCAAGCTATATTAGACTGAAATGAAATAATTTAACCTTGGTGAGGTACCAGTTGCTCATTACTATTCTAGTATTTTTCTCGGAGCGGCTGCGGCTCATGACTTGATCCACTTAAATATTCAAAAGTGAAACATTTTGCTGGTAATTAGACGAAAATAAAGTTGGTATAGAGAAATATTCGATATTATTTTGTCAAAACTGTCAAAGAGTGTCCGCATTGGAGTTAAAAGTTTAAACATGTACGATGTTATCGCTGGAATTTAAGCATTGGGAAACAGTCGTTAGTATGCATGGCAAAACTTTGAGGTTGATTACGTAGCTGAAAGTTATATTTCTACTGAGTCGTCTGTCTGTCTGTCTATGGTTGGCATACGTTGTATGATTTGTAAGATAACTGCCCCAAGAGGGCTCTTGAGGGTGTGTTTATTTCAAATTATCATTGTGCTTCAAATCCAGCATTCATAAAAATTAGTAAACAAAGCCATTGCAATAATGCTTCTTAATTGATGAATCATTGAGTAGTGCTGGTAAACTAGCACGGTGGGAAATGGTGAAAGGTACCCAACTTGGTACTTTTGCAAATTCAATACATTTGTTTAAAAGCGGAAATTCAATATTTGCTTGAAAGTAGAAATTTAACATATGCTTGAATGTGGGAATTTAATATTTGCTGAAAGTGGAAATTTAATATTTGCTGAAAGTGGAAACTTAATATTTGCTTGAAAGTGGAAATTTAATATTTGCTTGAAAGGGGAAATTTAATATTTGTTCGAAAGCGGAAATTTAATATTTGTTCGAAAGCGGAAATTTAATATTAACTTTCGTAAAGCATTGTCTTTAAAGTTGCACTTGGTGTTAAGATATAAACGATTAAAGTGAGTAATGTGACTTACTGACTGTTTAGGATTTTTATTCTCAATCGATGCATTTTTGCTTTGGTTAAACTCAATAAGTGAATTAGGATATTAAGTGATTCTAACATTGTTTTCACTCCAAACATGTCGTCAAAAAAAAGTCTAGTGGTGCGCAAAAACGTAAATTTAAGAACGAAGGCTATAAAGGCTTATCTACATCATTTGCTTGAGTCAGCGATTGCTTCAGCAAGAGGCAACTTGAAGTCAAAGGTCACTCAAGCAGGTCAACTAAGAACCGTCCACACATACGTTACTTCAGTAAGTGGACAGAAATCCGGTATACAGTGTATTTTCAATAACACTGGATTTCCCGTGCTAACTCCTCACTATCATCAACCAAGCAAGGGTTCTGTAATTCTATTTTTCTTTCATAATGAACTTTGTCAAAGGAAAGTACTTTGTTAAAATACGTCTAATAATTTGAAGAAAAATACGTAATGTTTATACATTTTCTTACTTTATGATATCTGAAAATACCCTTCTACTGCCGCTGCTCGTTATCCGCCAACCTTATTTACAATGCCATCTGCAGTTTCTTAGTCCGTATAATGATTTTGATATCTGAAACACAGAATATAGAAAACACAATTAAACGTTGTTAAAAATGATCCAAAATCTTTGTAAAATATACTAACATTCTTACCTTGAATTCGGAGCGACGTTCTTCTGCAATGTTCGCTTCTAATTTTCTAAGGATAACTCCAATATTTTTGTACATTCTTATAAAACTACCTACCGCAAATCCTTTACAAACTTGAACTAAAAAATGTCACTATAAATTACTATGCTAATACTGTCATAATAATGCAATTATTGACTAGCGGCTAATTAAAAACTAAAAGAATATTTACTGCCAAACCAAGTGAATTGCTGACACAGTTGAGTGGTGTCAACGCGTCCAAAAAGTTTGCCGATCCAAGATTTATGCGAACGGGCCTACAAGAATTGTAAAACTTTCTCCAAAACAACCGATAATACCGAAATCTGTACTTGGAGGAGCTAAGGTGACGTTGTACAACTTTATACATGTGACAATACTCGGAATACACTTGAGCCATGCCACCCAGCAGTACTATCAATATAAGTGCGCAAGTACTAAAAAGTGCGGCGCTGAATCCCACAGCAAGAAAATTTTTTAAAGTCCATTCCATTCGAATAACTCCAACTAAACAAACAGCCTGACAGTTTATTGACATAAAAACCGTAGGTACCAAATTGTTGCTCAAATTTCCGTTGGTCAGTAATCCCAGAATTTGGATGGTTCTGAGCATCAAACATTGTTGACGAGCCGGACATTTTTCTCGTTCTGATGTTAGGCGTTCAAGATAATTAAAAATTAAACCACCATGTAACCACCAGGAATGGTTGAACTAATCGCATTTGTGTGGCACTCGGAAAGGAGCCAGTAGCCAATGATTGATGGTCTGCAAGGACTTGTCCAGTGAAGACCGTAGACGTAAAGCAGTGGCGCATATGCCGCTGAGTACATGAGCAAATATGCGAGGACCAGATTTAGTTTCTGAAGTAGGTTTCCTTAAAATTTCCCTGGAAACAAAGTAGAATCTGTTTTAATAAAATTTAAAATGGCGTTTAGTGTCTAGAAGGTTTGTTTACAAAGTTTGAAACTACCTTTTTGATATGTTGTATAAAACTGCAAGTATCCGTTGATGCACAAACAGAGACTAGAAGCAATTTGGTAAACGTGTTTGACAAAAACTGAGGTTCCCAATGCCATGAATGCCCCATATCCTACAACAAATGCTTCTGACAGGTTTGACTGCACTCGGGTAAAATAATGATTTGCGGCAACAATCTGTAAGATTAATAGGAATGATGCCAAAGAATGTAGACGGACTCTTAGTGTGACTCTTTGAAATTCCGCTTTCGAAAGTGACACGACTTTCCTGGCGTTGGAATCCCATCGAAAAGGTAGACTTCCAAATTTGGAAGCCAGACGGGATAATTGGCAGAGTAGGTTGGGGTTTTCTGCAAGCATTTTACACTATATTGAAGTTAGCACTTGTTCGCTCTTGAACGGGAGAAACAACACTTATTCGCAGTGTTCATACGACTCAAATGACAAAATAGGTTTGTCTGACCTGAAAGTCGTAGCTCATTTCAATTTTTTTTGCCAGATTTAGATTATAATTTCAGTACTTTCATAAATAACAACTGAAAAATTCAGTGCCTGTTGCTATGCCGATGATGGCAAATGAACATACCATATCGTTTTAGCATAACCAGCGATGAGCGTACATCTGGCTTTTGACACTCTCGTAAATGTTTTAGAGGTTTTTTACATGGGCTCGGTTTGTTTCTCGAGACTGGGATAAAAGTCAAACCTTGTACGAAATGGACGTTGGAGTTGCTAATTACTATTCTAGTATTTCTACAGAAATACCATGGCTGATAAGTTGATCGACAATACTTAAATATTCTTAAGTGAAACATTTTGCTCAATTTTCTTCCAATGATTTCACCAAAAAACAGGTGCAAATTTGTTCCGTGGTAATTTGATGAAGATTGATAAAGCAAATATTCAATATTCTTCTGGTAAAACTGACGATGAGATTCCGCATTGTAGTTGAAAGCCAAACTTTTACGATATTATCGCTGGAATTTAAGCATTGCGAAACAGTTGTTATGTATGCATAATATGCATGACAAAACTTTGAACTTTATTAGTAGCTAATTGTCATCCGTCAGTACGGCGTCTCTGATCGGCATACCTAAACAAATTTATACAAAATTGGGCACATAGCTGATACGTTTTTAAGGGGAACTGACTATTATTCAAGTCTACTGTCAAGTCCCTTAATAATTCTCCATAAAGCTGCCAACCAAGTTCCCAGTAAGTCGTCATCGTTTACACATCAAATCTTCATCAACTCTACATAATTCTAATAAAACATTCAGCTTCATTTTTCTGACGACTTATGTAAAATTTAATATAACTACATGCGCTCACCCGCAGTCTTTTCTATATCTTCACTAAATGAACCAACTTATTCCTGAAATTTGACCAATTCCTCATTTCGCTAATGTTAGATTATTTTCAATTCTCCGCAAAAAAAATGTTGCAGTAGAAGAAAGGGGAACGAAAATTAGCTGCTCTCTCGATCTCGTTCAGGTCGTTTCTCATTTTAACCTTTTAGAATGCCTTTATACTGTCATTTACTTTCTCCCCACATTTTAGATTTGGGATCTGGTTTGGTTCGTGGGGATTAAAGTAAAAGATTTTAGTACGCTCGATAGCTCTATTTATGTCATTTGTCTGCCGCAATTTTTAATGATAGCAATTTGTCTCATAGTGCTTCCAATTTTTATTACAATTTGAGTGATGTGTTTTGCTTAATAAAGTTGAATACAAAGAGGACTCGGAGTAATTATTACAGGTTAAAAACCAAACAAAGGAAGCAAGCACTTCAAAAGGCGGCGGCTAATGCACCAACAAAAATCATATATGGACTCTTCTTCTTTCTAGGTGAAAGTTTTGAAAGGTATGGTCGGTTTTGGATTAGGCAGAGAATTTTTGGTGTTAAAATTTGAGCTTTACAATCATTTTTTCAAAAAAATACAAGCCACTGATATGTATAATCATATGATACTTTGATAAGAAAATATATTTCTGCCTACATTATAGCAAGGTGTAATACCAGAATAAAACATGAAGTTGTAGTAGTTGTTATTCTTGAGTGTGATTTGTATGGAAAATGGCATTTAAAAAACTACGGAAGTGTAAAGCTTTTTAAAATCTGGTTTAGATTTTATTAGAAATGAACAAAAACAGCAATTTTTACTATAAATAAACTACGATAGACCCAACCAAACGCTAAACTAAATTAGCATATAACTGCATTCCTTCGGAACGACCTTGTGCATCCGAAGAAAACAAGATGAGGATCCCATGTGCCTTCATGTAATATGGGTAGGATGGCAAAATTTCACAGACACTGTGGAAAATGAAAACATAGATGTACAGTATTATATAATCGTTGTATGTTTTTATATCAAAATCGTGATAATAATTAAGTGTATCAGTAAAATAATGTGGTTTTACCCTGGATCTGGAGAAAGCCGCGTAATATGTGCACCAGGATTGAACACTTCCTCACTAGTGTAATCCATTAATCGGTAGACATGAATGACATCAAAACACTCTCCTCTCTCGCCTCTCAGAGTTTTTAACGACGTGATAGTGACTTCTACTTGGGTTTCAGGCATGTTTGTAGGTCGCATGAAGACGAAACTCGACATTTCTAGATTTTTGTAGAGGCTATCGCCTTCCGGAAACTTGTGAAATGATGAGTCACCCTCGTTCACAACCATATTGCGATCCTCATAAGCGAGAATTGAGTTGTAGTATTCTGGTTCTGAGGTGAAATTAAAAGCAAATCCATTCCCTGTTGAATTACTTTGGAACAGAACCCAGGCCATTGTTCCGTTCAATATAACTTCACTTGGTCTATGCATGGGACTACAAACAATTTTTATTTAAATATTTATTTCATTACGATTTGAAAATTATGAAATCCTTTGAATTAAAAAAAAACTTACAAAGTATATTCATGTAGATTTCCATTGGGATAAACCATGTAAATTCGCACATTATTATCAGGGTCATTGGTCGTTGGCTCTATCATTGAAAACTTAATTCTTGCTCG
>JAQGAP010002195.1:0-16069 GCA_034697805.1 Orchesella bifasciata | reverse complement strand
AATTGTCGGTTAGATAAAAGATTATTTTTTTCAACATATTCACTTAGTTGTTTATAAAGACACTTATCCAATAATTTAGTTATTACACATTGAATACTAATAGGCCTAGTTTCATTGGGCGATGTGGGATTTTTACATTTTGGAACAGGACAGATTCTTGCAACTTTTAGACAATCAGGTACATCACCTGTTGTGGCAAATTGATTAAACATATTAGTAAGTGTGCAGACAAAATTACAAGATTGTAATGCGTAGAAAAAAATATTTTGTTACAGATTTCCATTGGATCTAAGGCTGTGGATTTATGATTTTTCATGCACTGCCAACCTTCTAAGATATCTTTCGGTGTAAATTGTTTGAGTGTAAATGTCTTGTTTTTTGGATTAATGGTCGTAGGTTTTTGTGTAAATGAAGGTGTGTTTTTGGATGTGTTAGTGGCAATGTTAACGTAGAAATCATTGATTCCTTCAGGGTCAAGCTCGAACACGTCGTGCTGCTTCTTTTTAAGCTTAAAAGTCTTATTAAGACCTGACCATAAGCCATTTTTCTCAATATTACTATTGAGGTCGCGTTTTGTATCCATAAAGGTACGATGTCGTATTTGTTTTTTGAGCTTAACAAGCTCACGGAAACGATTAGTGCAAGGATTTCGTTTGTGCTTATTTAAAAGAAGCTTACGCTTCCTTATAGTCTGCTTAGTAAAGGCAGACACAAACATTTGTTTGGCTTTGACCGTATACGTTTTAGTTTTAAGTGGAAAATGTGTATTGATTGCTTGTTTGAGTGAGAACAGGAAAGTATCAAAGTTGGTTGGTTGGGTGCATTGGAACTGATTCTCAATTTTCTGTACAAATTTAGATACGTTATCGTCACTAAAGTTTCGATATGTCACAGTCCTCTTTTGAGGCTTAATTTTGTGGTATTTGTAATTACATTCGGTTGCTAGATGGTCGGCTAAATGAATGTCAATAAACTTTTGTACTTTTTACATTTTTTTGCTTATTAACAAATATGAGGTCTAATAGCTTGTTTTTACGTGTAGGAACCTTAACAATCTGTTTAACATCAATAGCTTTACAAAACGAAGTGATAGGCTCTAAAAAACTGTCTCGGAGGTTGAAATCACCTAGAATTACAAATTCTTCTTTGTGTTTATTTAAGTGTGAGACGTGATAAACATAATGATTGCACTTTTCACATTAACTTTAGTTCAAAATGCATGTGATTTCAACATGTAAAATATCAGGCACAAAAAAGACACGGAAGGATACTGGGACGCTAAGCGGCTTGCACGTGTGGCCCAAGGTCAAAAGGAGAAACTGTACGTCATGCGTCATTCAATAACTAAAACACGATTAAAAATTAAAAATATTCAATCCACTGGACGATTCGTCCAACAATTATTTATGCTTGTGTTAATTGGAATGTAATGGAAATGAGCATATTTGTAAATTTTTAGAGTCCTTCTAAGAATACTGAATGTTTACGACTCCATAAGGTACAGTCTTTCTCCCTTTCACTTGTTATTGCCAACCGTTTTTTCTCTCCGTTCCAGGATACTGATATTTAGGACAACTAATTATACAGGTAATACATGTTGGATGTAGTACAGAAGCACTGGTTAAGTATTAAATATCCACACTTAAAGTCAAGGTTTTAAATTGCTTAAAAAACGATAATACATGCGGCGTTTCTTGTACGTTGGAAGTTGACTTTCTTTTCACATTTGCACCAGTATATTTGCCTCCTCAAATTCAACACGATATTGTTTGAATTCAGGATTTCTATGCATTGTGCATCTGATTACGTAATATTTGTTTGGTAATTTATGACTAGGCTCTGTTATATCTGTTATAATACTATAACGGAGGGTTTATTCCTTTTATGTAAACCCAGCCATGTACGTTGATTTCATTTCAAACCAAACCCAATGAATATTCATACCGTTTATATTTTAACGAAGTCAAAGGTACAAAATGAAATATTGATGAATTCAATCTAGCATATTTAGCTTTCGCTTAAAAACATGGAACGTGGAAACAATGGCACAGAATGCAAATAAAGAGTGACGTTTGCAACCCTTCAAAAACAAACAAAAACCCGGTATGTCCTTCTGTGCAAAAATTAACCATGAGTTATTCATAATACTGCTGGAAGAGGCTAAACCAACATTGGCAATTGCAAGTGTAAAATAAAAAGCCGCAAGCAAACATTACATTGAAGTAGAATAGTTGCAAAGTTTTCATTTCACATTTAAACCTAAAGCTTGGAATACGAGAAAGCGTACAAAACAACTGTAAAATAAACGCAGAGGCAGTAGTTAAAAACAGAACGCAAACACGTACGTCATCATCTCTAGCATAGATGAACCGGTTCCATAACTAAATAAATGATTAAAATTTATGTGACTGAGCTGCAAACGTACAAGTACGCCTGCTTTGACTTCCCACCTTGATTAAATCACCAATCCTATTTCTACAGATGAAAGAAGCGCTGCAGTTCCATAAGTTTCTAATTTATTACTATAATGTATGAAGCAAATGCAATCAACTCTGGTTGGACAACAAAGCATCGACATTAAACTTCCAAGAATGGCTCTATTCAATGCCTATTGTGAATGGAATTATTCTGTAGCTATGAAATTGTTGACTTGTGACAACATTTTGATGAAAGGAAAGGATGAAAATATGGATAAAAGAAATTAATCTAAATGCACGTAATTGCGTTAAAGGTTTAAGAGGAATTATTTATTATAGTTGTATTGATAAAGACTGTTACGTATAAGAGATAATTTACAGTTAGTTTTTTGATGCGAATTTCAACAAACGTAATTAATGTAATTGAATTTATGTTTTCCGTCAGAAATCATGCAATACAAACGAGGCGTGGTAATAGGCAATTAGATATGGATGATTCCTGATTCCATCTCAGTCCGAGAACTGACTGTTGCATCGATTTTCTACTGATGCCAGATTTCAATACTTAAACGAGTTGTAGGATCGCTATTATTGTTAGAACTTTCAAAAGACAACTGAACAAGAGGTTTTCAACAATAGAATTGCGGAGATATTTTATTTTAAAGTTGATTTTCTAAGGTCGCACTGGAAGCTTTACGGATTTCTTTTTATTGTAACAAGTCATGTTAACAGGATTATATTGTTTTTATGGCATAAACCCGTTTGAAATCGCCAGAAATTTCTAAAACGAACTTTAAACGACCAACTTTCAAGCGCAATTGTAGAGCACTTTATCACAAGGGAATTTTATGTAACTTAGCTCAAGTTCCACTTAAAAGTCTGGATGTTAACTGCTTTTATTTCAAAAAAATTCCCTTGTGCAGATCATATTTAAAAAATAGTTAAAGTTGGAAATTTTTGGCCCGTGCATGAGCGAGCTAGAAACACCAAGATTTCTGCTATGAACATGTCCATGATAACTAATTTACATGTATCCAGCATCAACATGTATGCACAGGACTAAGTCTTATGAAAAGATAAGGGACGTGGGTGGGCATTAGTGTATGCAGATTTCTTGCAATTTGTGTGTGGGCTGTTGCCTTTTTCACGCAAATAATAAAACCCTAAACTAAACTAAAACTAAACATTAGTGTATGCAGATAATGGGATAAAACTGTAGGATGTGAATGTAATAATGTAATAAACCGACAACTTTTTGATGATTACAGCCATATGGAATCTGTATTCCTTTATTAAAGCAATGCAGTTTATTAAATCAACGTAGAACGAAACGTACATACCATCAAATAAAACTAAAATAGATCCACATTTGCTAGGCACTCGAACTAAAAACATTTCAGCCACATATATTTCCTGGCATATGCAACAAATACTACTTTATAAAGCATAATATTGCTTTATTTTTCAACTTTGCGTTTGATAACAATTTTTCCATCGCTTATTACCAAAAGGTGAAGGTGTAGTTATTACAGTAAACAGTAATACGTGAGTGTTTTAATACCGGCTCAATGAGAACGGTTTTGACAGAGTTCAAAGAGGACGGGTGCGATGGGTTCATCAGAGTGGATTTAAATTCACATGATGATTACTTGTTCTGAAAAACTCTGTGATGTGGTTTCGTGGGCTAACTTATAGGAAGTTCATATTTTATCTTGTAACCAAAACCTTCAAAGTTGTTACCCTGAATTCATAGTTATAATAGTTATTGTAGCTGCTTTAATATACTTGGAGTATATATTCCAGGTTTAATCAAACCTGTATCCTTTCAAAAATTTAGAATTCTCTGTGATGAAGACAATACGACGCAGTAACACTTTGCTTCTGATCAGATTTTTTTTGTTGACACTTCAAAAACGTGGGTGTAACACTCTTCCTTTTTGGAAGTCAAAATTAAGGGAAAATGTACCCAAATATTTTTTAGAATCATCATATCATCATTATTGTTTGTCAGGCGTTGAATCACAAATTTAATGAGTTTGTTTGTACATTCTGGATTCGCACACCAACTTCTACAACGGTTGTGTTTAGACGATAAGCACTCCTCATAAGATTTTCACTGGATGAAATTCCGAAGTTTTGCGTTGTTCGTGAAACTTAATTTGAAGACTTGATGTTGTTGATGCCCAATGAGAATTTTGAAGTGGAGCAAGAATACGTTTTACATGATACACTGGTTTTACTACCTTTACGTTCATGAAAACGATATGGTACTTTACTTTCTTAACAGCATGCAAAATAATATGCAGTGGAGAATCAAACAAAGTTTCGGTACGATACACTGCGCTTTCTTTGAGGAAAGTTGCAATATGAGTTCGTGTAAATAATCTCATTGAAACTATGAATTTGCGCGTTTCGAAGATGATACACAATTTGTATACAGTAACACGAAAAAATTCTAAGCATTATTGTTGATCTATTTATAAAATTTAATCAGCGTTTTAAAAATCGAAGTATGGAGAAAGCTTTGATAATTTCACGAATTTTTTGTTTTACTTTTTTTTATTCTGTTGACAGTTTATAAACATACGCCAATATATCATATTGTTTACGCCGAAACTGTTTACCTGCTCTTACGTAAGGTTTTTTGTGATATAGATTTCCTTGTTTGCTCTCATTACAACCCATCATTCAACAAGCAGCAGTTCCAGGAAATGTTTTGAATGAACGTAAAAATAAATACCTCATTCCTTTCTTGAGGGAACTCAACGAAAATGGGGTCAATTAGTCTAACGAAGTTGCGTAATCATCACGTTTTATTCATTTGTGCTGCAGAAAAAATTGTAGAATGAATTATAGAATGAATGTGTGAATGTAAATTATAGAATTGTAGAAAGAATTAGAGGAAACCGCAGTATTTGTTGAGTCAATAACCTCTTGTCACCATGTGGAGCTTCGTTAACTAAGACCAACGCCGGCTCAATTAAAATAAAGATTCTCCATTTTTGAAACTCATTTCTAAAGTTGAAAGGCAAATATGGGTTAACGTTCCACATTATTTGTGTAATAGCCTTCCTGTTTTGTAATAATAGTGCAAAACACATTACTGCATATTTTTTTGTAATATTGTTATGAAAGCTTGAAGTTTGGGTTTCAAATGACATTGTTAATCTGTTTTTGTATCATGAATTCACCTCCAAACTTGGTAGGTTATTTTGGTTTACTTTTGTTTTGACGGTAAACAATTTTAAGTTGAGTCTGCTCCGGATGTAGTTTTGGAAATAAATATTTTCAAGATTTTATCTGCAAATTATATGGTTGACAATTTGAAATTGGAACCTACATTTTATCAGAAATCGTTTGTTTGAGGCATAATAGCGTTAATGATGGACTTTTGTATACTGTTCTTCATCTCAACTTCCACCGATGTTTGCATCCAAAACGAAACAAAGAAACGTGAATGTTTTCCAGTAATTGCTAACAAGGTATCTCACATATTCTTTTCGATCTTTGTTCAAGTCTAGCAAAATGATCCATAGCTTTTATTCTTACGAAAGCAAAGAGTAGAATAAATTTGGCCAGCAACTAGATTTAAAAAGGCTCAGGCATTTGAAGCGCAAAATATAAGCTGCTAAAAAAGTTACATACAATGTCACAACTCAATACATAAGTCATTTGGAGACCTTTTGTGAATCCATTTATTAAACCGGAAACGAGAATATGATTTGAGTTTGTCATTCGGACTTGCGTCAATTCAACAAATTAGGATAAATATAGAAAGTTTGAGTAAAGTACTTTTTCATCCCGGTTTTTAGTGTCGTGAGGGCAGCACGTAAGCTCACTCAACAACTGGTGGTCGTGCAGTCCACGGTCAAATTGGGAAACCGGACGTCACTCAACAATTGAACAAGAATAGATAATTCTTGTCGTTCAGCATCCTGGTTGATTGGTCTTTTATGGAAACATGTATATCCTCGTATTGCTGACTGATTTGGAAACGTATTAATGTCTTATAAAACCTCTTAAGAATTACTGAGTTGGAGAAAGTTTTGAAACGCTTCAATAGTTAATCATATTTATACAAAAATGGATACCTTTACAACTGATATTTATCAAACGACGTGTTGAAGCGGTTGAAAAACCGGCATCGCAAGGAAACGCTTGAATAGAACATCCAAGAGTTATTTTTCTCAGAAGCAGAAATCGGACTTTTATATAAGGAAATTTAATCCCAGGCTTGTTGATGCAACCAATTGAAAGTGGCTATCATGTTTTAAAGCACGCTCTGAGAACATTCACAATCAAAATGCAATAGACACGTATACTTTTAATCATTTTACTGATGGTTTGTTAGATCCACATACGTGGTGATCATTTATTTTTACAGTTGAATGATCAAAAAATATTTATATTCATATTTATTCCTGTTGGTATAATATCTCTACTGAAAGAAGCTACTGGGAATACGAAATCTCCTTTATATATCAATTTGTAGTAGTTGTGTTATAATGCAGTGAGATGAATATGCAGCAAAATTGAATGCATTGATGCAAATCATTACACGATATTTCTATGTACCTCATTTTCTTTTGTAACACTTAAGGGTGTCGTATTTTGAATCACTTTCTTTCACAGGCCTAAATGGAGATGACTTTCCGAATCTCCGAAATGAAAGTTTAAACAATGGTTTCTAATCTAAAATTTTGTGAGGAATATGATGCAGTCATCAGAAAAGCTGAGAAGTTGGATGTTTTTGAGACAAGCGTAGGTTAATGTGCCAAAACCTTGAATTTTGGGGTCTTTTTTACCAAATCTTTTTCTGTGAGAATTCTACAACTAGATTCCCCTTAGTTATGCGCATACGAATTTTTGGAACCATTTTTACTACAGAATGGCTATTTTTGTTAAGGGGATCCTGACTGTCCGGCCAAAGAATTTGGCCAGGAAGCCAGCAGAAAAGTCAAAATGACCAATCACCCTATGCATTTTTGGCTTCAAAATAGCTAAAACGATGGAGGTTTTGACTTAATTTAGGAAAATTAAGACTACTTAAAAGCTTTGGAGGGGATAAATATAACAATTGTGGTCTATTTTTGGATTTTCGATTTCGGTGGCCCGTGCGCTCAACACCTATCAGACCGTGGGCATTGGCCGGACAGTCCGGTTCCCCTTAACAAAAATAGCCATTCTGTAGTAAAAATGGTCCCAAAAATTCGTATGGGCATAACTAAGGGGAATCTAGTTGTAGAATTCTCACAGAAAAAGATTTGGTAAAAAAGACCCCAAAATTCAAGGTTTTTCCACATTAATGTACACCTTCCTCATAAACATATGATTTCTCAGCTTTTCTGATGGCTGCATCGGATTCTTCACAAAATTTTAGATTGGAAACCGTTGTTGAAACTTAAATTGCAAAGATTCGGAAAGTCATCCCAATTTAGGCCTGTGAAAGAAAGTGATCTAACATACGACATTGTGCACTTGTATAAATAACCATGAAGGACATCCAAGATAGCAAGGTATTTTTACCATTGTAATAGTTAACGTTATAGTACATATTTTTATATACGTCCTTCTAAACACGCCCTTCCAGTTCACGTGCATAACATCTTATTAATAAATCTGTAATTCGTCATCTTTAAATTTTCATACCTATATTCTGATTGCTTTTTTAATTTTACAGTATAATTGATCTTCGGGAAAGGGATCCTTCCTAAGGATCGAGAAGCAGTAGGAAAATTATAATAATCACTATGAATCTAGCACCTTGCTATGTAAAAACTTTCCACAAATTGGCATCTGCATTTGGAATTTTTACAATTCGAACAAACAAAACGAGCTTTGAAACACTTTTGCTAAAATGTGACTGATATTTTGAAATAACTCAAGTATTGAAGCTTGAATAGATTTCTAGATATCTTCCGCTTGTTTGAATTTGAATGCAACCCAATTATTTTATATCTAACTAGGAATCAGTGATTAAATGTTAGAAACTGGGTGAACCATTTTATTATAAAAATATGTAAGCTATACAGTTATTTTGAATTTATATTAATATTCAGTATACCATGCATCTCTTTCGGTTCACAAAAATGTATGAATAAAGCATCCATTTGTTTTTGGGTTTTATCTTGCAAAAGAAGGCTCTTGTTTGTTAGTTGCAAAACCAGTTATGGAATGATGTTGCAATTTCACTCATAACCAAACCAAATAAATGTTTACATCGTTTACATAAACATTTCAATATTTAATTATGTGTTGGGAAACCGCAAGCTAGTATGTTCACTGTTGAGGCAGGCAAACAAGTATTTACTTCTAAAATCATGGAACTTTGTAACCCATTTAGTACTAAAAGTAAAGAGTTCATTTTACAGCTAAGTAAATACAATTCTAATGTTTGGGGAGAGGTAAAACTATTTTTTTAAACTGTGTTTTTCTGTGTCGAAATCACCAATAATGAATTATTCATAACATCGTGGTAATATTCAAAGACAATCATCTGTATTGAAATGTACGACCAAAAATTAAAAAGCGACAACAGCAAACTAAGAAATTTGAAAATTTTGGCCTAATCAAACATTAATTTTAAAAAATTTATGGAATATTTCACTTGGACACTTACAACTTATACATACCGCAGATTATTATGTCCGTCATAAACTAAGATATAAAAGTTAAATACTACTTCTGTTTTAAATGTCACTGGGAGCATATGTTTACCGATTCCATCATTGCAGATGAAAGTAGCGGTTAATCTTCAACAAGCTCATAATATATCACTAGTCCTTGATATGTAGAACGATCCAATCAACGGTGTGCAGGAATCCAGGAAGTCCCTTTGTACTAATTCATGAGGAAACTGCTGAGAATTTATACCGAATACTCGCAACTGCTCTTACTCTTTAATGAATATATAAAAAGGTATACGAAAGCTAGTTGACTTCAGTTTTAGATAGCCACTACAACCCCACGCACGAAACTAATTGTGTTTTATGTTTTCCATCAGAAGTCATAAAACAGAAAAACGAGTGAGGACGCTTCAAAGTTGAGTTTTGTAATTAAGCTTTTATTTATTACTGTTTCAGAGAAGTCATCCAATTACTACAATATGACTTTTAACGGTTTGTTGAATCTACATAATTTAATTAGCTGATAAAAGTATAAATAAGAAACTGTTTTCACTGACACGTGACTTGAAAACTTTTTTATGGCAAATCTTGCAATCGTTATGTATTTTTAGTAAACACAAGAAAAAGAATAATAAATCGGAAAAGTCTTCATTACAAGCTCATAATCAGAGTTACCATTGTTTAACAGTGAGAGCAAGAGTCCCATATTGTTTATTACTTACAACACAATACAATTTTCACTAATGAGGCAACCAATCGCGTAATTTACAACTTTTAGCATTTCCCAACATAATAACATGGATATTTCCTCTATAACATGTAGAGAGAATAGTTGAACTGTTGCGTCAAAAATAATTGTCAATTGTGTATATTATGCGAGATTGTAATGAGCCCATTATAATTTATCAAAGCAGCAGCAATCATTGGGTACGCCAAGGGAATTTAAATCCTTAATGGGTAGTTGGATACATATTATAAATTTAAAACACGTGTATTCATAAAAAAGCGAGAAACTACATCGTTGTAATCTAAAATACACGGGTTCATGGGGTAAAATTAGACACAAGTTTGAACCCTTTGAACTAATACCTACATATTTTATGCTGATGGAAATGTTCAACAAATGTTAGGACTCAATTACTCCATAATATGTGGAAATTAACCACAACTCTTTGCCAAAACATGAAACAGATTATAATTAAAACAGGTCGGCTTGAAACACGACCTGGCCATATCCTGAACCCTGTTTCTAGTAGCCAGAGCAGGAGAAAACACTGACTAAAGTGCTAAAGATTTCACAACGAACAAACCACGTATTTATGAGACGTGATGTGTAGAATCTTGTCCTTTTTCCGAATTGTCGGCCTCTACCTTTCCAGCTTCATGCTTGTGTGTATCAGTCTTGATCGTTATTTTGCGGTGCTATACCGCTGGGAATTGCGGATGCAAATAGTCGAGGTAGGATCATGCTTTCAGTGGCGTGGGTTGCAAGCATTGCTTGCAGTTTGCCCCAGGTAAACTAAATAAGAATACTGAAGAGATTTGTGGTCACGTAAATCTTCATTAGTAACTTTTTCTTCTTTTTCTGTCCATCACCAGTCTTACATTTTCCACGTGGAGAAACATTCGCAGTTCAAGTGGTATGAACATTCTGTCACCTTCAACTCATTTCCATCACCGGAGGTTGAGCTTGCCTATAACTTCTTTGGCTTCTTCTTTCTCTATGGATTTTCGCTGATAATGATCATCTTCTGCTATTCCCAGATCTTGCTGGAGATCTTCCGCTACAACAGGCAGGAACGAAGTGGTAAGGTGGAAATTAAAAATATTTATGTATATAATAAACTTTCATAGTAAAACGGGTTGACAACGTGCGTCATTTTTTCAAGCATTATTACCCCTATGAAATATTAATCTACTAAATGGTTGTCCAATTTAAGGTCAACTGCGAAGATCAAATTTTGGAGCACTTGCACGCGCAAAGACAAAAACTCTTAAGTTTCTTAAGATGAGTGTTATCATCGTAGCAACGTTTATCCTTTGTTGGACCCCATACAACGTCATGTCCGTTTGGAAAGTAGTGGAGTGCTTTTCCAAGAACATTTCGGTTTAAATCAATACAAAGTGAAAGCTTCAGTGTGAAGTACTATGTAGTTGAAATGCCGCATGCGTCACCAAATTTTATCCCAAAACAACAATTGTAGATAATTTTTAGCGTACTTCAATTCAGCTTATCTCCAAAGTAAATCAGCAGAAAACTGAATTACATCCTAAAATCTTATTTTTTAGGTACTGGTTCGACAAGAAAACTGCTCAAGTGGTTGATCCCCGAGTTCAAAAAGCGTTGCTTATGTTTGCGTGTCTCAACTCTTGTGTGAACAACCCTTTTAACATATGGCTTGTTTCATTTTCATCGAAATGAGAAACCAAACTCTAATCCTGGTTTGGTTCCAATCAGCTACAGCGTTCATCGAGAAAGGTATGTACAAATTAAATTCTTGGATTGCAAATTTCATGAATTTCACTTAAGTTTTCAGTTACAAAGTCTGCTGAAACTTTTAGCTAAGAATAAAAACTGTAAAAGGGTTTGGTTTAGCCATGAATATTTTTCTTCAGTTCCTGGAATTTCAATCTTGTGAGTAACGTAATCCTCTTCGATTTCGACTGGGTACATGTTTAACGGAACGGAACATGTGTCAACGCTTCTCCGCAAGATTCGACAGTGTTGCGGAACAAGCCAGAGTAGAGACAGCTCTGGATATACGCTACAGGTAATACAATCGCAACCCGATAGTACGAGACGTTTTGGCTATTTCTACCTCACCACGATTCAAACTATCAGACGGGATGTAACCGTTTCAGTTTGTCAAGCTCAGAAAGCCAGTCAGTTGAGCCCTTCAGCTCAGACTAGAAATTGTTCTCCAAACCATTTGTCCCCGTGTTGGCAGAGTAGCTCGTTTCAGACAGTGGAATGGAAAGGGAATGCAGCAAGGATTGCTAATAAAGTTGCGTGTTCCGAGACGAAGCAGAATACAGACGTGGGTAAAGTATTGGTGAGCAAGTCCAGTCAGGTCTAAATCCGTAATGAATGATGTATTCAGGAAGAAAAATTGAGGTGAATTAAATGAATCGCTTGTAAAATTTCCGTTAATCATGCTTTCATGCCGATTTAAAGTCACAAAATACATTTTACTCTAGTAATTCCAGTTGAATAAAAACTATATTCGAAATTTGATTATATAACAACTATTAACATTTTTGTGTAAAAATTAATTCTACCATCTTCATTGAGGCATAATACAAATTCTTCACAACGGTATTATACATAAATAGTATTCAGTAAGAAATCTGATAACATTTCACATGAAAAAACATTCACCAACTCTTCAAATTACACTAAGCTAAAATCGCATTTAGAAGTAAATTACTCACAATTGGATTTGTTTGATCCATTCTAGGAAGAAAAACAACAATAATAGAAGAACTGTAGATAACAAAAAACCACTTTGCCTTGTTGAGTTCATCTGGTCCGTGGCGTGTTTCAAGTTACATCTCTCACTTAAAACGACAAATTCACAGACATTTTGTCTTCATACGAGTATTTTTCAAGGTATAACAACTCTCGAAATAGTAAGTTTAAATGCGGGTCTATTTATAGATTTCAATTAACGTTGTAAACGTTTCAAACTATCTCAGACTCAAGTTTAGACGCATTCAATATTTACTTGGGTATAAATATATTACATCGAAAAAGTTTTGTAAACAATCGTTTCGAATCTTTATGTACTCAATGAACTAAAGCACCCATCCTACGTTTAATTCATTTGATAAACTTTTTCCAAGTGAAAATGAATATGATTGTTGCTTGCTTAATACGAAGAAGTACTTGAACTTTCTTTTGGTATATCACTTTTCAGACAGAATTCAAGGAAATGACGCTATTTGTTCAAATACAGTTGTTGGATTTAATAACCTCATGTGAAGCTTGTTAGCGATGTATGTAAGTAACATACCATGTAAAGGTATATGCCTTACTTTTTCAACAACGATGGTGAAATACTATTGTTGTTTGGTTGTCAACATCTAATTCTCACAGGTTTCCTGTTTATCAGTGTCGAATAGCAATTTTTGTACGTTTGTGCTGCGTTTGTATTTGAGTATCCACCCACCACCTTCTGCAATGTTGTTTTTGACTCTTGTTATTGTTTGAAATTTGAACAATTTTATTTTGGGTTAATATGAAACCAATTATTAAATGAAGGTTAATGAATGGCATAGAACGTAAATGAACAATTAAACATTCCGTGTACTCTTCCGTGCAAAATCAACAATGAATGATGCAAGACGCTAAACTAACATTGACAATTACCATCTTAAGCCGAACATATAAAAAAACATCATATTGAAGTACATTAATGTTTGCAATGTTTTATTTTAAATTTACAACTGAAACTGGAAACATGGGAAAGCGCACAAAAGCAATGGCAAATAAAGGCACAGACAGCAGCTTTAATTTTAAACATATCATAAAAACAGAACTCGAATATGTACGCCTTCTCCTAGCACAGATAAAAAAGTTTCGTAACTGATTAATTAAATGCAGCATACTTTGGCTTTCTTCGTTCATGTGTCAAACTTTCAGAATTTATTACATCTCATTGACGTTAGAAGCAACCTACTTTTGGCCTGTTTATTAAATTTCCTAGAATGTCTATATTCAATATTTGTTGCATCTAGCGTTGTTTTATAGCTCTTAGTCGTTGATTTGTGAGAATATTTTGATGAAAGAGATTGACGAAAAGGGTGATTTGGGAAAAGTTATAAATGCACATAATTGCTTTCAAGGTTTAACAGGAATTATTTATTCTAGTTTGATTGTTAAAGAATGTTACGTAAAAGGATAATTTCCACCCTAGCTTTTAATGCGAATTTCAACTGACGTAACTAACTTAATTGAATATTATATTTTCTGTCAGAAACCATTCAACAAAAAAGAGATGTGATAATTACTCAAGAACGTGAGTGGGTTGTTTGGAAATTTTGCTCCTATTCAATAAAACTTTACAGAAGTCAATAAACCAGAACTTTATGCCAGTTAAATGCATGTAGAACGTCGTTATAAACTAATTAGGCGAGAATAAAAGGAAACGGCGACAGTTTTCGCTGACGCATGGAATGAATTTTTTTCATTGCAAAGTGATTCTATCAGAAGTTGCATCATATAACTTTAAAGAGTAAAAGTACGGCATTGCTACTAATGAGTAATTTTTTTATATAGTTTAATCAAGTCCTACAGCTGATTAATTTTTGAATTGCAGTTTCAATGTATGACAATTTATCGTAAACGTTCAGTCCCAACGTTTAGTCTTCTTGGAATCCTTTCAAAATATCTTCACATGCTTTTAAGGTCTTTGACATACCGAATGTCATTCTTATAAGTACAGAATCTCCACGAGAACTTAATTATCTTGAATAAGATCTTATTTTTCCACAAACGTGATTCATTTCACGGGGTATGTTTAGCTATGTAAAATTACGATTTCATAATAAAAACCAAGCAGTGTTAATTTAAAAATTTGAACAGCGAAAGTATTGAAATACGATAGTATTTTATATTCCAGGGAAACTAAACATGGTTCAGCGTATACCTTTCAAACCAAGTCATTTATTTTTCACGTGGAGAAACATTCACAATTCACATGGTATGAGCAATGTGACACCTTTAACTCATTTCCATCACCGGAGGCGGAGCTTGTCTACACCTTCTTTGGCTTCGACTTTCTTTACATATTTCACTGATAGTAATCATCTTCTGTTACTTCAGCATTATGCTGGAGATCTACTAGATTAACAACCAAGAACGAAATGGTAAGCCTGTATTTTTAAAATTTCATGGAAATTTAATCAAGAAATGTTCATTATTAGTTTATTATTAAAGTGATTCACTTAAATTAGTACAACTTTTGGCTACACGTTGGAAAAAACTAGGAATTTTTCTAGGAATGATGAATTTGTGAAAGTTTATTTAAACACACTTTTTTGAATTCTTTATAGCCAAGTTATAGTAATGTGTGTTATATTTTTTTGTTTTCTTCCGTTTTAGGTCAAGTGGTACGAAGATCAAATTTAGGAGCACTTGCTCGTGCAAAGAAAAAAACACTCAAGCTGACAATTATCACCGTTGCTACTTTCATCTTCCGTTAGACCGTAAAACGTCCCTTTGGTAGGTAATATATTGGAGTGCTTTTTCCAAGAACATCTATTTGTTCAACCAGTCCCCAACCACTGGGCATTCTATTTTTAATTTTATTTCCAAGAATGTTTTACTCTTAAAAGCATACGCTTACGTGTGAAGTTCAAAGTAGCCGCAAAACCACTAAAATTAAAAAAAATTGAACCCAAAAGCAATACGGTTACCTGAATTTTTTTAATTGTTTCAATTCTGTTCAGCTTGGAAAAAGCTCACCCAAACCCCCCTTCCTAAAACAGACTGAACTCTATCATAAATTTCTATTTCCTTCGGTACTGGTTCGACAAGACGGTGGATCCCCGAATTTAAAAAAAAAATATTATTTATGTTTGCACGCGTTAACTCCCGTGTTAATATCCATTAATATACGAACTGCTCCATTTTCGTCGGATCAGAAATCCAACACTAATATGGGATTGGTCCCGATCAGTTCTGATCTGAGCCGGCCTGCTAGTACTAAGAATTCTCAAAGCTTTAGGTTTTCCATTACCACTAATAATTATTCTTGAATGTGAGTTTATATGGGATCTTGAGAGTTATCCTCCTGCATTTTATTTAGACTTAATATCCTTTTTTTTATATTTCGTAATAACTGCTTAAAGTCAAGGGTTCTCCGAAAGATTCAACAGTGTTGCGGAACAAAGCAGAGTGAAAACATCTCTGGTACGGGCCACGGGTTACGCAACCACAACGCCTTAGTAAAGGATTGCTTTAAAGTTAGCGAACTAGCGTAATTTAGTCGTAGTTTCTATAAATGCGGACCTTATCAAATCATT